>JABMCL010003107.1:0-260000 GCA_018857735.1 Alviniconcha marisindica | reverse complement strand
GTGAGGTTGTATGGAAATTATAAGCCCATGCTTTGAAAGAGTGACCCCCTTAGGTTTTCTGGCTCGCCACCACACGTGGAGAAAAATGGCTGACAGCAGAGATGCCACAGTGCATACTGTTTTTCATATTTATTCACTAATAAAATGTCTAGTTCAGATTGTGTCTATGGAGTGTTTGTCACCCATATTTTCTTCACCTGTTTGCTCCTGTTCTCATGATCTGGCAAATGCAATGATGTCAACCAAAAAAGCGTGTGCCAAAAAAGTTGTCAAATTTCAGTAGGTAATTTCAAACTTTTTTTTAACCTGAAAATGAAAACATTTTGTTTTAAAATTATGCCCATCTTGTAGAATAAAGTTTACCAAAAAAAATACAGCTTTTGTATACCTAGCTTGAACATGACAAGCGCTACAATTTCTTGATTATTTTCCATTGAAAACCCAATATTTCCCTGGCAGTGGTGGTTGCACCAGCACTGGGCTGTGCTGGCAGTGTACAGGTTAAGGTGTGTGTGTGTGGTGGGGGGTAGAAATGCTGCAAAACAAATTGTAAAAATTGAGCTAAGAACACAAAAAGATTCAGTTTTTTTATGATAAGAGTTTCCTTTAGTTATAGAATGGTAATATCCAAGGAGGCAGTTAGAACTTCTTGGGACAATTTAAATGCCATTTTGGGTCACAAATACCACCAGAATCATTCAAACAGGTTTATATCTAGTGAATGAAGCCAAAATTTATAACAAAAGTGACAACAAAAACTCAAAAAGTGAGTTTGATTACAGTCTGTAAAAAGGTGAGTTGTAAGTACATGATCAGTTATTTTGCCAACATCAGCACTGAGGATGTGTGTATGTGATTACTTGGAAACTAGATCTAGGTCAAATGGGTTATGATCCCTTTTTTAGGGTGTCCTCAAAGATAGTCCTGAGGTATTTATATAAATGGACTATTTCCACCTTTTCATCATGTATCTGGATTGCCCTATGAGTGTGCCCCAGTCTCCTGAAATCAACTATGGTCTTTTTAGTTCTGTTTACATTCAGGTACAACTTGTCACACCATCAAGGGCTGCACTGTGACCATCTTATGTTCCCAGAAGGAAAGAAAGTAAAGCACTGTCATCAGCAGACTTAAAGAAGTAACTGTTCTCTTGGTAACTGCTGCAGTTATCTGTATACAGAATGTAGAGAAGGGGAGAAAGAACACACCCCTGGGGGGATCCTGTGCAAGTGACAGCTCGTGCTGAGGACATGTTCACAAACACTTGCAGACATTTGTTTGTTAAAAAATCCACAATCCACAAAACCAGGTCATGTTGAAGACTAAAATTTCAAATCAACTGAGCTAAAATATGAGGTTGCATTGATTAAACACAAAAGAGAAGTCAGCAAAGAGGCTTCGAGCATGAAACTGCATCAGCTCCAAGTGCTTATACAACTTATTCAAATGGAACAGCTTGGCATCTTCAACACCCCTTCCTGCCCTGTATGCAAACTGTAGTGGATCAAGTGTGGGTTGAACAACAGAGAGAATGAATGACCTCACAAGCTTTTCCAGAGTTTTCATCACAAGTGATGTCAGGGCAACAAGGTGGAGATCATTAAGTTGTTTTGGAGCAAAATTTTTGAGGACAGGAATAATAGTGGGCATTTTCCAGAGAAAAGGTACAAAATGTTGGTCTATGGAAGCCTGGAAGAGGCGTTGAAGATCATCACTGAGCTGATCAGCATAAAATTTCAAAGTTCTGCCATCAGTACGATCAGGGCCCAAACACTTACCAGTATTCATATTAATCCCTTTCAACAACCTGTTCACAACTTCTTTCAAATTCTTCTAAAAAAAATCTTTCAGGCAACAAAAACTCTTATAACAGGTCTGCAGAAAAATCATGCCTTTCAAACCTAGTAAAAAATGCATTCAACTGATCTGGCAATTCCTGTTCATTTTTAGTACTAACCCTTGACCTGTTCATGTCAGTTGCTATGTTAATAGAAGCTATGTTCTTGACTCCCTTCCAATCATCAGGTAGACTGCCACTCGCAGTCTTAGTTTTGTCCACATTCTTTGCTCTGATCCTGACAGCTAATTTTACTTCTGAAAGAGAGACAGAAAGAGTATGTGGTGTTGCGGCATATTTTGTCACCAGGCATATATTGTCGAGATCAACAGTATATATCAACATTCACAGCACATATAATTGTCACTCATTGGCACATATTGTCACTGGGGAACCAATGGCAGATTTTCAATAATTGTATTTTTGACAATACGATAAAGTTCTCTTCAACTTTATTTTGAGATAGAACAAAAACAACTTGGAACATTTGTTTACTGCAGCCATGTTGTGCCGCATAAGGTGCAAGTGATCATCAAAAAACAGGACTGAGCAGAATCAGTGAAGTCATCTCTTTGATGTTAGCATCAAAAGTGCTGACAGTCAGTAAGGCCGCCAAAGCGCCAATACTGACATTGCCATTTGAGCGTACAAAGTGGATGTGAATTGTGGATTGTGTGTGAGAGAGGGAGAGAGAGACAGAAAGAGAGTATCACAGTGTGAGCATATGCATATGCATGTGTGTGCACAAGTGAGCGAATGTATATGAGTGCATGCATTTGTTTCATTCTTATGTCAGCTCAGAAAGTGAGTACAGGCACAGAAGTGATGGGCTGCTCTCTCCCATACACTCAAGAAACATACAAATATCAGCATAGATACTGGGGTCACTCAGTGCCATGCGTGTTCAGTTCATGTGTTCAAACAAGTACCCATCTATTTCACTCAAAAGTTGCATGGAACTTTTAACTTTAACAAAAATCAAGTCTAACATGTTTCTATGAATATGATTGTGATCATCATGATAATATCATCATCATCATCGTTGTTGTCATCGCTAAGTTTAATATTTTCCTTTGACAACTGCTGACAATATGTGCCATAAAGTCGGCATATACTGGTGCCAACAACATTATGTGCCAGCGACAATAGGTGCCATAAACGTTGACATACATTGTTGCTGGTGACAATATGTGCCTGGCGACAAAATGTGCCACAACACGTGGTGTGTGTGTGTGTGCATGTGTACGTGAGTGTGTTCTAGATGAGGAAGGGAGCAAAATGCTTGCTAATAGAGCTTGCTAACAGAGAGCTGTGTACAGTGATTATTTGACTGGTCTGAAAAATGTGTAGCATTATCACTTGATATTTGTAATGCTGTGAGCCAAAGTATTGTTTAAAATATTTATGCAAAACAAATGTTGCCATTCCCAACACAAAATATTGACACCAACACTTGCTGTGTGTGACACTTAGTTGGCATTTTATGTTAAACTGGCCATTGACCTTTCCATTTCCCTACCCTTCCCCGGTCTCATCTTTAGGTGGTAACTGACTACCTTCAGATTAGATTGACCATTGACCTTTCCATTCCCCTATGAATAGATAAATGAAAATTTATATGTAGTGCATAAAAAACAACTTCCACGCAAAACCTTGCATGTTCACAGGACCAGATAAAACACAGTGTAAGCTCTTGTGTGCTAAAAACTACCAAAGGACATTCATACCAATAAAGTACAAACAGCCCCTACCCACCCACCCCTTCCCAAAAGTGAAGTGCAACTATACATAGTAGTTACATGTAGAAATACAAATAATGATAACAGAAACAAGAATCAAGCCCCTACCCTTCCCCCTGTTCTCATCTTCAGGTGGTACCCAACCACCTTCAAATTAGATTGACCATTGACCTTTCCATTCCCCTCCCTTTCCCCCTGCTCTCATCTTCAGGTGGTACCTGACTACCGGTCCCAGGAATGGTCAGCAGGCGTGAAGTATGCTGGCATCTTTCACTTCAAGTTCTGGCGTTGTGGTCGGTGGGTGGATGTAGTCATTGATGACTATTTGCCCACCCGCCATGGTCGCCTCGTCTTCACCCACTCAAAAACAAGAAATGAATTCTGGTCAGCTCTGTTGGAAAAGGCCTATGCTAAGTGAGTATAATAGTGGTTGATATCAAAACCTAGAACTGAGTTGTCAGAAAGACAATGGTGCAAGCCTAATTTTGAACTGTTGCTTTTTGAGTCTGTGGGAAAATATGCTGATATTCCTATTGAACTGTTGCTTTTTGAATCAACAAACAAGGGAGCTCACAAACACAAAAGATCACACAAACACACCAAATTCCTGAGTCGCCTACTGTAACTCTCACCTGGCATGCAAGTAAATACAAGGTACATAAACTCCACCAGAGGTACATTAGGTGTTAATATGTGCTCAAATGATGTCACACAAACACAACAACAACCCAGTATCTGGATCTGCTCAGAAGCATTGGCCAGAAGTGGGCCCAATTATTCTTGCATGCCAGCTTGCTTCCAGATCAGATCTGTTTGGCCAAAACCTGACACAGTCAGCCAGAACCAAATCAGATCCTGGCTGGTTTTGCACAATATGACCCTGCATGACCATCTGTGGAAGAACACAACCAAGTCTGAAAGGTGGAAACTGGTAGCAGGCTGGTTGCATTCTGCCAGAACCATGCCCAATGATTCTTGCTCCCTGGCTTACTTCTGGACCAGATGCTTTGGGCAAAAACCAAACCAGGCCATCCATGCCAGTTTTACACAATAATTATGATCTGGGCCTTTCTTGAAAGAACAAAGCCAAATCAGATATGGGAAGTTGGATCCAGTGATATGATCTGGCCCGTTTCTGGCTGCACATGGGCCATAATGGCCATAACTGGCTAGCTGTAACCAAAATGCTTACAAATCAATCTGGCATGTTTACAGGAAAGACTTGAGTAACTGGTAACTCATCTGATGTACCTCTGGTGGAGTTTATGCATCATGTATTTACTTGCATGCCAGATGAGAGTTACCTTAGGTGACTCAGGTCTTTGTTGCTGTGTTTGTATCACATCTTTTGAGTGCTAATTAACTACCTTAAATGTTGATTCTGCACAAGCGCTCTGGGCCTCGTTCTGTTTCAGATTGTCATTTTTTTGACTCAGAGGGAAAACATGCTGATATTGTCCATCTGGCTATTCTGTTTATGTAAACATCCTTTGATTTTTTGGATTTTTTTTTCTTTTCGGTGAGAGCCTTGCAAGTTCTACCAGTCTATAGCAGTTGGAATGCATTGACTTACTGAGTTAATTGAAAGTAATTAGTTGGTGATAGTTCAGTCTTGCTTAGACAAAGACTGTTCCGTAGAAAATAAACATACTGTTGATCACATTTTTGGGAGATGTGTGTACATAAAGTCATTCTGGAACAATTCCAGATTTCATTTAATACTGGGAGCTTAAATGCACGCTGAATGAAATTCTGGACTTTTGGGGTACAGCAATCATTTAAATAAGGTAACACCTTTGATTTGATTATTTTTTAAAGAGTGAAGTTCTCATTGGATAAAATAAAGTTAATTAGTAAGAATATCCCACAGTTGCATTTATGACTGATTTAAACATCATCTAAAAGCTACCTTTGATATGTCACGTGATAAAATAGCTACCAAGTGGTTTTATTATAAAATACTGATAGGAATACAGACTAGATAGGAATACAGACTAGCAATGACTGTAATGATTATTTGTAAACTACACCCATTGCCATGGTCATTGTGTCTGCATGTGTGTGCATCCTGTGTGTGTGTGTGTGTGTGTGTGTGTGATGGGGGAGGGGGGTGGTATTTAGGTGTTGTTGTTATACCCCCCTCCCGGCCCCCTGTCGATATGTCTGGCTTTGTTCAAAGGGTATCTTCTGAACTGCTCGCCCTTTTGTAATAAAACTTGGTATGGTCGTACATCATATTGGATAGGAATGTCATGCAAAATAAAATGGGGTGCTATCTTCAGTGTCACAGTCACAGTGACAGCTTGTATCATCAAGCATGACTGTTTCTACTATATCTTCTTAACTAATGATTCTTTTGCAACCAAACGTAATGTGATAGTTGATCATCATAAGCCAAAGTGTTCAGCAAAGATATTGGATTGCTGTATTCAAGATCAAGGTGACAGCAAAGGTTCAAGATTTCAATTGTTTGTCCAGATGATATCTTCTGAAATGCTCATCCTTTTGTAACCAAATTCAGTGTGGTGGTGCATCATTGTGGAGCATAGTGGTATTGTGGTGCGCCAACCTGAGCCAGAATGTCATGCAAGAAAAATGGGATTCTATCTTCAAGGTCAAGGTCAAGGCTTATATAATCAAAATATGACAGTTTCTACTATATCTTTTATGAGTTCTAAACCAATGAGTCTTTTGCAACCAAACTGAATTTGATGGTACATCATCATAAGCAAAGAAGTGTCCAGTGAAAATATTTGATTGCTGTGTTCAAGCCAAGGTTAAACATTTCAATTAATGTTAGTTTGGATATCTTATGAATCACTGAAGCTTTTGTAACCAAACCCAGTGTGATAATACATAAGTATAAGCCAGAGTGTCATGTGCAAAAAATGAGTTGCTTTCTTCAAGGTCAAGGTCACCGTAACTGGGTTTGGGTTCATACAATGAAATCATAACTATTTCTATGTTCTGAACTGCTGATTTTCTGGCAACCAACTTAGTTTGACAGTGCATATTCATAGGCTGGAGTATCTTGTGAAAAGGTTGCTTTGCTGTAGTCAAGGTCAAGGTCACAGTGAAGGTTCTGAACTTCAGTAAATGTTTGCCTGAACAATATCTTTCATTAATCAAACTTAGTATGGTGATGTATTATCATCATCAGCCAGTGTGTCATACCAAAATACTATTTTGCTATGTTCAAGCTCAAAGCCACAATTGTTTCTACTAGATCTTCAGAAATATTGAAACTTTTGCAACCCAAATTAGAACAGCTCTAGAGAACTTAGTTTGATGGTGCATCATCACAAGACAGGGTAAGACACCGTGAAAAGACTTTCTTGCTTTTACACAGGGTGTGAGACAGAGAATATGGCTTGGGCAACTGTGGACTAGATTGCTGCCACTCTTGACCATCCCAGTATCTAAAGCAGGGGTCAATACCAGTTCCAGTCAAGAAACTGCAGAAAGAACATTGCTTTTGTAATGAATATACTTGTTTATTAAGTTTTTGGTCAATGGTTCAAGTGTGTGATTCTTATACCCTTTTGAACTTCTGATGATTTTTACATAACATGTGAGACAGATTACTAATTAAGTGCAATTGGTTATTAACTTTAGAAAGCAAGAAACAAATATCCCTCTGGCATATATATATAAGGTTCAAAACAAGTTAGTGCAACACATCCCCTCCCACCCACCCCTTCCACCAAATTACTTTGCAAAAGAAAACCAAGGAAAAGAAATGTGTGATCTATTTTGTGCATGTCTGTACTTCGAGAAGACATTTTAAACCAAAATCGTTAAAGAGGCAGGAAAGTTAAACAGTTTTTTTTTTCTTAAACTTAAAAAAAATGTAAGCACTGACAGATATTCCTTCATTAATTAGGAAATATTGTATAACAAAAAAGGCAAGAGTCAAACCAGCCACTGAGCCGACTCTGTTCATGCATTTCTGGTGTCTTCTGTAACATGCTTGACACTGACCTATAATGTAACATAATGCACATGTAACCAAGTTCTTGTCACCCATGTCAATTTATGTCATATTTATGCACACAAGAGATGTCAAGCTTTCATTTCCAAATAATAACATTACAAAAATTCACACCTTCAATTTTTATCCTATGTGTCACAGTTTTGACCAGTTTTCAGGAGAATGATCCACATAGGATCCACATAGGATTGCATGCACACAGTGCCAATAAAGAGTACATACCTGCCCTCTCACACACACACATGGCTGAGAAGGGGGAAGTGTGTGTGTGTGTGTGGGGGTGGGGGTGGGGGGTGGGGGGGGTAAAGACTAATTTGAAAGCAAGGGCTAGAAGAGTTTTGATAAAAAGCAACTGGCTTATTTTGATTATAAGATTAAAAACATCAGTGCTCATACCATGATTTTAGTCAAGGGCCATTTACGTAGGGAGTAGTTATTGTCTGTGATAGCTGACATGTATGTTTTTCTCTCTGCTGTTACTGTCTGTCCTGTTACCAAAATTTTAGTAACAGCAAAGACAAAAGTTGGTAACAGGACTGACTCATCATTATTTGATTGCAAATACTCAGCAAAATAATGAATGCAGTACTGTCCATCAAAAGAATGGTAGCAACAGAAAAGTTGAAGCTAGGCATGCGCATTTTTTTAATTGCAATTTCATTTTGTCATGTGCAATAACAGGATAGACTTGACAGGGTAGCATGACTGACCTGGCAACAATGTGGTTTATGTTTATTGCCAGTAATATTATATTGCTAACAAACAGGTGATACACAGCTTACAGGGATGCTGATCCAGACAGGAGAAGGAAGTATCTTCAGAAGGAAGCCAGGTACAAGAGGACTGGCAAGACAAATTTGTTGGTGACATGGTGAAGAAAGAAAAGACAGGCCAGAAATTCAGTTTTGGCCAGTCAGTGTCCCTCATGAATTCTTGAGGGACACCTTTGAATTTTGGTAAAAGCACTAACAGTTTTCTCTACTTGAATCAGTTAATGTTCCAGTCACTGAATACCTATATGGGTCATTCTCCTAAAAATTGGTCAAAATTGTGACATAGAGGGTAAAAATTCAAAAGTGTGATTTTTTAAAATGTTATTACTTGGAAATGAAAGCTTGACATTTCTTGTGTACATAAATATAAGACATAAATTGACAGAGTGACAGGAACTTGGTTAATTGTGCGTTATGTTACGTCATAAGTGAGTGTCTCGTGTGTTACAGAAGACGCCAGAAATGCATGAATAGAATCAGCTCAGTGGCCAGTTTGACCCTTGCCTTTTTTATTATACAATATTTCCTAATTATTAAAGGAATATCTGTCACTTGTGACATTAAAAAAAAAAATGTTTTAATTGTCCTGCCTCTTTAACGATTTTGGTTTGAAATGTCTTCTTCGAAGTACAGACATGCACAAAATAGATTACACATTTCTTTTCCTTAGTTTTTTCTCCTCCTCCCCCCCCCCCCCCCCCCAAAGTAATTTGGAGGGGGGGGGGGGGGGGGGGGGTGCATTGCACTAACTTGGTCTGAACCTTATATATAAATATACATGTCAGAGGGATATTTGTTTTTTGCTTTCTAAATTTAATAACCAATCGCACCTAATCAGTAATCTGTCTCACATGTTATGTAGACATCATCACAAGTACAAAAGGATACAAGAATCACACACTTGAACCGTTAAACAAAAAACTTAATAAACAAGTATATTCATTACAAAACAATGTTCTTTCCACATTTTTTTTATTGGAACCGGTATTGACCCCTGCTTTAGATAGCGGGATAGCCAAGAGTGGCAGCAATCTAGTCCAGTCACCCAAGCCATATTCTCTGTCTCATGCCCGTGTAAAAGCAAGAAAATCTTTTCACGGTGTCTTACCTTGTCTTGTGATGATGTACCACCAAACTAATCTGGATTGCAAAAGTTTCAGTATTTCTGAAGATCTAGTAGAAACGATTGTGGCTTTGACTTGAACATAGCAAAATGATATTTCTGAATGATACTCTGGCTGATGATGATGCATCACCATACTAAGTTTGGACCGATCAGAGATATTGTCCGGGCAAACATTCACAGAAGTTCAGAACCTTCACTGTGACCTTGACCTTGAATACAGCAAAGCAACTTTTCACAAGACACCAGCTTATGAACATACACTGTCAAACTAAGTTGGTCGCCCCAAAAATCTGTAGTTCAGAACATATAATAGAAATAGTTATATTTATTGTATGAACTGAAATTCAGTTACTGTGACCGTGACCTTGAAGATAGAAACCCATTTTTCACATATGACACCCTGGCTTATAATGATGTCTCACCATACTGGGTTTGGTTACAAATGGTTCAGCGATGCATAAGATATCATCCAAACTAACATTAACTGAAAGTTTTAACCTTGGCTGTGACATTGACCTTGAGCACAGCGATCTAAATTTTCACTGGACCTTCTTTGCTTATGATGATCTACACTCAAATTGAGTTTGGTTGCAAAAGACTCACTGGTTTAGAACTAATAAAAGATATAGCAGAAACCATCATATTTTGATTATATAAGCCCACACTGTGACCTTGACCTTGAAGATAGAATCCCAGTTTTTTTTTGCATGACATTCCGGCTCATGGTGGTGCACCACAATACCAAGTTTGGTTACAAAGGGTTGCATACAAACACTCAGCCGAGTGGGAACAAAAATGTGTCATGAACGTTACATCCCTCACCCTGAAGAAACCCCAGTGCTTTCCCTTTGTAGTGAAATAATACACCACACACAGCGCAAAAAGAGGTCAAATGTTGCTGCCGCAAGTCAGCTGATGTGGACTGGTAGTTAGGGTAGGTCGAAAGTCAATGGTACAAGCAGAAATAATTCTTTTGTGTGCTCGCACATTACATCATTGTAAGACACCATGTCAACCACCCCTGAGAAATGACTGTAATTTATTTCGTATCTACTCTCTTGTCATCAAACAAGCATTAAAAATAAGGTGAAATGTGGTTATCTACAAACCTGATGAAAAAAAGAAAGTTCTTTAGTTTCTGTTGTGAACAAGTCACAGTATCGTGATACACACTTAGAAGACACCATCAGTAACGTGTGACATTGATTATGTTTCCTTTGTTTGGAGCTGTTAGTATAACACACAATAAATACCATTTGTATGTAAGAACTAGCCTTCTTTTTTCTCATGAAACCTGTTTTTATTCAATCATGAACGTTTCCAAGGAAATATCTGTGATCAGCTAACATTCCTATAGACCATTCCCACGAGCAAGGCAGGAGTTTGGTATGAGTATAGCCCCTTGCCGAGTGGGACATCTGGCTGCCATTCAACAGCGGCGAGTGCATGGTCATTTCACATGGCAAACATTAGTTTTTAGATTTAAAAGTATGGTTGAAGAAAAATGGACAGCTGGTCAGGAGCACAAAGGCAGAACTTGTCCATTGTAATATATCATACTTTATTTTCCCGCAATGAGGAGCAGTTTCATCAGACTGGCTTCAAAAGGGAGAAAAAAAGAGAGAAGAGAGAACTTGAACTGAAAAACTTTATTTTACAAGGATTGTAGTTTAGGTTCAGTCAAAAACCGGTCTAACTTCTAGTCCTTACTAAGTTACTGAAGAGCAAATATAAAATTACAGGCATCAGAGAGAGAGAGTTAGTTAGTTGGAACATTGAATTAACAAATATAAGACAGGTCAACAGGCATATTCACACTAAACGCACATGTAAACAGCTGCTGCACTAACAGTAAACACACACAGAAACAGGCGCAGCTCATAATAGTTGTAGCAACAACCAAGTATTACACATAAATGCAGCTCTGAAGACCATGCTGCCTCACTGTAACTAATGATACAGTTTGATCAAATCAATTCACATCTCAAGTATAATTTATTAACTAAGAGTACATTTAAAATCATATGTTTATTTGTAAAATTAGCCTCACATGCACACACACACACACACACACACACACACAATGTTAGACTCAAGTTATGAGTCTTTTGAATGTGATCCTAAGCTGCTTGACTAGTGATTCCTTCAAAGACAGTGAGCACAGCTACTCAAAGAAGAGTGGAAAATGTTCAGCTTACAATAAGTGACAGAAATAATCACACATGACCGCCAGCATTGACAAATTAATTCATAAAGTTAATTCATCAACAGCCAACCTAACCTGCATTTTAACAAATGGCATTGCCTATCAGTTTGTCTATATACATTCTCATGAAGGATGAATATGTACACTGTACTATGTCAGAGAACACTGCTACTCTACTAGATACTAGATGAACCTTCAGTTCTTGTCCCATTTACTTTGAAATTATGTAATGTATGGCAATATCTTGCTGCTTCTGCATTTAATTTTGTGAGTTACAGGCCAGGGACTTGAACTGTTTATTGAAGTACAAGACACTGAAATAGTTTGCAATACATTTCTCATTATGACTGATCCAATTAACCATCTGAACAAAGTGAGTAGAAGAAGATTTTTTCTCATGACACTGAGCCAGAGAGAGGAGGGAGTTGAGGAGGAGAGGGAGACTTGTACAATTTGCAATTTCTTCACCTTCACATTATTATAGACTTGTAAAGATGTATATTAACACTTTGAAGATGTGGACTACTATGATAAGTTTAATTCAGTTAGTAATATTAATAATAAAGATATAAAATGGGTGTGCAGTGATTTACAACACACACACACACACACACACACACACACACACACACACACACACACACACACACACACACACACACACACACACACACACACACACACACACACACACACACACAGTTAAGTGAAGTAAAGACAATGAAGAGACTGAGGCAAGAGGTTTAAAAACAGTTTTTGAGCAGGTGTTTTATGAGGACAGTTTTAAAAGAGGAAGCAAAATCAGTTCAGGTCAGTCTCTTTACTTGGTTATTAGACAAAACTGTTCATAAATGGTAATAAAAATCAAGTAGACATTTAATGATTTATTCACAGTTGTTTGTCAGTTAGTGTTATTTTCCTCTCAGAACACAGAAGCACACATATGAATGAAACTGAATATATCATGAACAAAATGTAAAACCACAAAACTACATCAATTACTGTGTGAGCACTGCATTTTGTGAATTGCATTTATTTATTTTTAAAGCACTATGCATGCATGCAGCTTGTGTGTGCGTGCAGGTATGTGTGTTGTTTTAATTGTTGTACTCTTAATCTGTGGCTGTATTTATTTGTACATTATTTTTAAAAATAAGTAGAATGCATACGTGTATACCAGTTGTGTGTATATATGTGTGTGGGAGGGGGGAGGGTGTGGGGTGGGTGGGTGTTGTGGGTGGGTGTGTAAGCAAGAGATAGATGTACGGGTGTGCGCGTGTGTCTTAATAGCTGTATTTTTAATCTGTGTCTAAACTGACTTGCATATTTTAGCAGAGTGTGTGTGTGTATCTATCTATCTATATATATATAGTAATAGTGTGTGTGTGTGTGTGTGTGTGTGTGTGTGTGTGTGTGTGTGTGTGTGTGTGTGTAATCAATAGTTAATGCACTAGGCCTCCACTATTTGTTATAATGTATGTTTTTTTTATTTTGCTTGTGGCCATAATTTGAATTTCCTGTGTTTACAGAGAACAACTGAATATTCTTGATTCTTAAAAAGCAGTATATGTATAGATATAAACTGTATATTGCTGTAATGTACACTGTTATGATTCAGACCTCTTTAAGTTTAAAGAAATTTTGATAATTTGACTAGAAAAAAAAGGGAAAAAATGAAGTGAGAAGCCAAAAGGTAAAACTCAGGCCACATTCCTTACAGTTTACACTAAGTTAGTAAGTAGCAGTGGGTGTAATATGAAAAGCTATATTCTGAACTACTCCAGGGTTTTTAGACCGAAAAAAATAATTAAATGTGAGCTTGTCAGTGGAAAGCAAATGTCATCAACACCACTGTCTCACTCAAACCTTATATTTACAATTTGCCATATAAAGGCACAAACACATTCAAACACAGTTTGCATACATGCACATACAGGAGACTTTGGTCAGGATTTACAAATTAAAAATTACAAAATAAATTAAAGGCACACTGCTGATAGGGTTAGCGCTAGAATTAGGCTGCCTGTCTGTAGCGTAGAAACAGTAATGATTGCACATAGGGTTGGCCGGTGATTTTGTTGTAAATCCTCTTTAAATATACACCCCCACCCCAGTTTTTAAAAGCATCTGGATACTGAAAGAATTCTGTCCAAAATAAAGTAAATAAAATAGTGTGTTTTTTTAAAACAAAGCTGTGCGGATTATAGTGGCAAACATGCTGTCACTTTTTTGACCAGTTTTGCTGAGCAACGACCACCTAACTTTCCACTGTTTCTTGTCAGCAGTTAATCTGTTCAACTTTAATTCACATCCCTCCACCTCCTTTCCTTGTAGTTCATACAGCACACACAGTATCCTTCCCCATGGTAGTTATTTTTTAGTATTGCGGTTGATCGAAACTACCTTTGCTCAGGTGACGCCCAGTAGGTGGTGGATAGCAGACTACCCATAGCCGCCAGAACGTCCCAGTCAACAAACTTCTGCCTTACACAGGGGCAGAGCACTCTAAAATTTCCTCTCATGGGAATGGTCTATAGCCATGTCACAAATGGCAGCCATGAAAATGTCGCGATTTTTACAAAAAAAAGGCTCACAGCACAAGAAATAATGATGCATTTACCCATTGTGGCATTTCCCTTATTTCTTCAAACACATTACATCAGAAATATAGCAGTAGTTAAAAAAAAATCATGTTTTAGTTTAATTTTTATTCCATCGGTCGTTTTCAGGAGAATGACCCATATATGCTTTTTAAACACACAAATGATTGTGAAATATGTTTACACTGAAAAATCTTTTGTATTGACCAAAAAATTCTAGAAAGTTTTTACAGTTTTTACCTCAATTTGCAGGCCTTTTTTTTTTCATAGTTCAGGAGCTGTGTGAGTTGAGGTGGCCATCCTGGACTGTCTGTCATAATGAGCCTTCTGGTTTCCATGGATGTAAAGCTATGTTGAACCATGCTTCGGCATTGGTCTCAGCTTGTCCCTAATGTGTCAACCGACATCCAAGGACATTAAGCAACACTACCTACCTTTCTTCTTTTTTTTCTTTCTTAGTTTTCTTTTAATATGGCCCTTCTTTTTCTTCTTCCTCTCAAGGACTGGGTTCTGTCAGAGCATTGCAAGTCCAGCTGATTCTTTGTACATTTATTTTCATGAGGCCTATGACTGTTTCTGCTATATCTTAAAAACTAATGATACTTTGGCAACTGAACTTAGTGCCATGGTAGATCATCAGCTAAAGCATCCAGTGAAAATATTTGATTGCTGTGTTCAAGGTCAGGGTAACAGCAAACATTAAAAATTCCAACTGTTTCTCTGGATGATATCTTCTAAAGCACTAAACATTTTGTAACCAGACTTGGTGTGGTGATACACCATTATAAGGTGGAATGTGGTGCAAAACACTGGGTTGCTATCATCAAGGTCAAGGCTCATACAATCAAAATATGACTTTTTCTATTATATCTTCTGAACTAATGATTCTTTTGCAATCAGACATAGCTTGATGGTAGATGATCATAAACCAAAATGTTCAGTGAAAGTATTGGGTTGCTGGTCAAGGTCACAGCAAACATTAAGAATTTTAGTTCATGTTCGTTTGGATGATATCTTCTGAAATGCTGAATCTTTGGTAGCAAACTAGGTATGATGATATATTGTCATGAGCTGGGGTGTCGTGTAAAGAAACTAGGTTGCTATCTTCAAGATCAAGGTCACAGTTAGGTCTCATATAACCTAAATATGTCTGTTTCTATTATATGTTCTGAACTGCTGATTGTTTTGCTTCCAAATTTAGTTTGGTGATACATCATCACAAGGCAAGCTGTCTTGCGGAAAAATTGCTTCACTGTGCCAAGTTCAAGGCCACAGTGAAGGTTCAACACTTCCTTGAATATTTGTCTAGACAGTGTCTTCTGAACTATTTAACCTTTTGTAGTCAAACATACTTTGGTGATGTATCATTATGAGTCAGATTTAGTGTGTCTTGCACAAAAGATTGTTTTGCTATCATCAAGGCTAAGGTCACAGTGAGGGCTCATACAATCAAAATATGATTGCTTCTGCAATATCTTCAGAGCTGCTGATTCTTTTGCAGCAAACTTAGTTTGATGGTGCATCATCATAAGCTGGCAAAAAGACTGGATTTCTGTGTTCTAGGTCACAGTGAGGGTTCAAAACTTGATTGAATGTTTGTTGATTCATTTTTTTTATGTACCATTGATATAGTTGCAACCAAACTTAGTGTGTGGGTGTATTATTACTAATAACTAGACTTAGTGCAAATAAAGTGGGATATATATTATACTGACAATAACAGTTATTTACAGTATCTAGGCAATGAATGGGGAGATATTTTGCTGTGCAAGGCAACAAACCTTTTTCCTGTTTGTTTTATTTGTCTGATACTTTGCATCTATTATCTATATATATAGCAGAGGATGTACCTCTGGTGCAGTTTATGTACCTTGTATTTACACACATGCCAGGTGAGAGTTACCATAGGCAACTCAGGTCTTTGTTGTTGGGCTTGTGTCATGTATTTCAAGTGCTAACTAACTCCCTTGTTTGTTAAAGTTAATCTTGTTCAAGCTTGGTATTGTGACCATTATTGCAATATTGTATATAGGTTATGTATTTGCTATTAGATTAGAGCTCAAAAACAAAACCTTGTTCATGAGACAATCTGCTGTTTGGTGCTGTGAGACAACTTTAAGGCACAATTTTCCAGGGTGGCAATGCATTCTGTTTGCCAGCTACAAGGTGGAGACCACTTTAATGCATGATTTTTCTGAGATGGGACTGCAGACTGTTTGGCTAATACAGTTTGATGCACAATTTCCCAGGTTGTTATTGCAGGCAGTTTGGCTGTTATGAGGCAGAGACCACTTTAATGCACAATTTCCTTGGGAGGAATTGCAGGCTGTTTGGCTGTTAGGAGGTGGAGTCCACTTTAATGCAGTTTCCCTGGGTGGTATTGCAAGCTGTTTGGCTGTTACAATGTGGAGACAACTTTAACACCAAGTTTTTCTTAGTGGGAGTGTTAGCTGTTTAGCTGTAGTGAGGTAGAGTCCACTTTAATGCATAATTTCCTTGGGTGGAATTGCAGGCTGTTTGGCTGTTATGAGGCCCTCACAGCAGGCAAGGCACGGGATGCCATGGTGGACATGACTGGGGGAGTGGGCGAGGGATTGGAGATTGCTGATTTCCGTTCACAAGATCAGCGCATGTGCCTCTTCAACATCCTGCACAAAGCCAAAGGCAATGATGCCTTAATGTGTGCTGCAATACAGGTTGGCCAAAAATGGAATCAGTTTTAGTTATATTCACAGTGTCACACATCAGCTTTTTTTAAATTTTCTGACCATTAAGTGATTAACTCACTGTCACTGTCTAAAGCTTCTTTTTTTTCTTCTTTTTTAAAGCATGTTCCACTTCAGTTTGGAGTTCCACATGTGCAGCTGGGCTACATTCTGTTCAGTTTGTACACTTAGCCTCATTCAAACATCATTTAAAATCATCAGTTCCACTATCGCATATATGATGCAGGCAATACAGTGCTACAGAAAGCTGCCTCTCCTTTCAATTTCAATCAGATTTCTAGAGAAAATGAAGCCTGTTTGAACAAAAACAAGCACAAACTCAATGAAGAAAAGACTGAGCTTTTTAATGGCAGGGATCACACCCTTCCCTATCAGGCAAACTGTTGGTTGAAACTTTCCAAATACCAGCTTTGTACTCAAGTGTACATTTGATGAAATAATGTCCACCAATGAGCAGGTGTCCTCTCTCAACTGCTAATCCTGTTTTCACATCAGCAAGTTAGCCAGGATAAACTTTGTATGATTGCTACATACATACTGAAGATCACACCCACCACACTTTGTATGATTGCTACATACATACTGAAGATCACACCCACCAAACTGTGTATGATTGCTACATACATACTGAAGGTCACACCCACCAAACTGTGTATGATTGCTACATACATACTGAAGATCACACCCACCAAACTTTGTATGATTGCTGCATACATACTGAAGATCACACCCACCAAACTTTGTATGATTGCTACACACATACTGAAGATCACACCCACCAAACTTTCTGATTGCTACATGCATACTAAAGATCACACCCACCAAACTTTGTATGATTGCTACATACATACTGAAGATCACACCCATACTTCCCTACATGACTTTGGTTTGGGTTTGAAGGAGATACCTCATATGTGACCAGACTCAGCTCTAAAGCTCTTCATTTTCATGCCAGTTTTGGTGAGATTCAAACAGTAGCAACATCATCAAATATATTTTCTCTTTTTTTCTCTCCTTTTCTCATACTTATGTTGTGCATAATCACTGAACTTGCTTAATTCATGCATTAGGCAAAACATTGCTTAACACATAAAATTGCCAGCCAGGTTGCTCTGTTCATTAACTGAGAAAATGTGCTGCACAATGTATATACTAAGCAACAAGTTATACTCTTGCTTACTATATGAAATAAGCAAATGAGGTAATAACAGCTACATTCTTACACGCTTATTTTGCTTAATTCATCCCCTGGGATTTTTGGAACTGGAAGCCCTTTCTTCTTTTCCAAGTTGGATCTGCCCCTCACCCCCTGTTTTTAGTTTGTTTTAGTTTTTTAATTCATTGATTTGTATTCCAATGCTCAGCTTTCTCTCTGACACTCTTCTGTGCCATTTAATTTTGTTGTCCTATCATATTCATTGCATCACACCTATTTCATTACACAGCATTGTCATGTCAATCTTCTTCTAAACACTGGACACCAAAACAACATAACAAAACAGCTCAACCAAAAGCAGATAAGTATCCTGCAATTAATTTTTCACCATTTAACTGTTGTTTAAGTGTTGTTTTGTAGCTTGAAAAAGGGCCTTGTTGTGGCACATTGTCACTACAGTGTTACTAAGGTGACAAAAAGTGCAGCAATGCCTGTGCGTTTTGTTACCAATGAGGTGGTAACAAATCGTGTAGGCATTATACCTTTTTTCACTTGAATGTGATTGTGTGTGTGGTTGTGTGTGTGTGTGTGTGTGTGTGTGTGTGTGTGTGTGTGTGTGTGTGTGTGTGTGTGTGTGTGTGTGTGCTGTGCATGGTGGTGTTGGGGGGGAACCTGCGTGTGCGCATGTCTGCGCGCACGTGTGCACATGCGTGTGTTTTGACAATCCATCAGATGGGTACTGCAGATGTAGAAATACTGAGTACCCAATGCTTTCAAACACTCTCTCTTTTAAGAAATGATGTACATTTGGAGGATTTTATGCACCTTATAATACTTGTAGCTGTTGAAGCGCCTTTCTTTTTTGGTGGGGTTTCATTGTCAGTGGAAGGATCAAAGGTGGTTAGGAAAGACAGTTTGCAAAAGAATTTTGACCACCTGGGTCTAGGCAGCCTAAGAGTAACTGGGAAAATAATAATTAATAGTAATGAAAACATGTTAGGCACATGTTATGCTACAAAATTGCAAGATGCTGCATGGAATGAAACATCATGCCCAAAATCAGTCCACATTTACCTTCTGCCTCGTCAAACCATACCAGCCATTCAATCAAACAATGATATACCTACAGGACATCCACAACACACAATCAAACCACATTTTTACTCAGTCTCTGTATCTAGTCATATTTCACACAGCTCATAGAGCTACAAGCAGCAGTAGCCTCGTAGTGTACTAAAGTAGTACAGAATTTCAGTTTAGCACTGCTTGAAGCAGGGATAATAATTAAAAAACACAATACACCACAACACACATGCTGGCATGCGTGCACTGCCACAGACAAATGCACTGTGCACTTGCACACTTGCACATGCACACACATGTGTGCAGGCACACACACACGTGTGTGAGTGCACACACACACACACCACACACACACACACACACACATCAAGGGAAGGGAAAGACAGATTATAGTGTTGCTGGCAAAGGAGTGACAAAATGTACAGCAAGTGGACCTTTCGGCACATTTTGTCACCACATAGTGACAAAACATGCCAGAGTGACAAATGTGCAGGCAGTGCATCAAATTTGACAAGTGCCATAGTGTTAAAACGTGCTGCATCAGGCCTTTCCCTGAAAATACGCATCTTGTGTTTTGTCATAATAAATAGCATTCCTTTTAAACATTTATGTATAGATCTCATAATTAATTAGGCAAAAGTAGATCACTTCATGCTGAGTTTGGTGAGTGTTTCTCAGACAAGGAACAGAAGTTATTCTGATCATTCCATTTCTTTGTTTCATGTACTGAGCAAGAGCATATTGCTAATTAATTCATGAATGCTCAGTGTGGTTGCTCAGTTCATGAATTATGCAAGTTCTTGGATTAAGTGACAGTATACAACTGTCTTCATGAAAAATGTTCCCATGTATTGTTCCTGTGAGAAATGTTCCCATATATTGCCCCACTCCCTGTGAGCATTTTGCTCAAGGATAGCTGATCAATGGTTCATTATTTCTTTATAAAAAAAAAAACTGGAAATTCATTATCAATGCTTTAGCAGCAAGTCTCAATATCTCCCCATGTTTATTGAGAGCTTCCTGTCAGAACCTTCTTTTGGGGTTAGTGTGGCTCCACTCTTTTTTTTTCTCTTTTTTTTTGCACAAGCAAGAGATTGGTGGCATCCTGTCCCCAGCCCTATTCAGCATCAAAATTAACACCATTGTCAACACTGTCTTGAAGGGCACAGATCAGACTGCTCCTTGTTTGTGGATGATTTTGCTCTGTGTGTGTGTGGTGGGGGGGGGGGGGGGGGGCATGTCATTGAACAGAGTGGAAAGGACTATGCAGTTATGTGTTAACAATGCTCAAGATTGGGTGTGTGAGAACAGTTTTAGGTTCTCTGCTTCAAAGATTGTGTGCATCCACTTTTACCAGCAGTATGGATTTTTCCTGGAAAGCAGCCTATCAAAGTAGTTAAAGAAGCCAAATTTCAATGGCTTGGTCTTTGACACAAAGTTAATCTTTAAAAACCATGTACAAAATCTTAAATCTTCCTGTCAAAAGCCATTATTGTGTCCTTGACCTTGAAGATAGCATCCCAATTCTTTTGCATGACACACTGGCTCAGGACAATGCACCACCATACCAGGTTTGAATACAAAATGTGAAGCTGTTCAGAAAATATCTTCTGGGTGAAGCCCAGCAGACAGATACACAAAGAGATGGACACAAAGACACTGCAATTCCAGTATATTCCCCCCGCCCCCCTCCAGCTTTTTTACATGGGGTATAACAAAACCTGAAAGAGGTCTAAAACAAAGCTTCACATAATTATTTCAAAACTGCTATGAAACAACAAAAAGGCATGGAAAGTGTTGTGAAAGTCTACTGAGTAGCAGAACACTGTGCTGATAGCATTTTTTACAGTATTTTGTCAGCCATGTTGAATATCTTAGGATACCAGACAAAGTAAGCATTTTTTTTACTTCAGCATACCCAATTCCTTTAAAAAAAAGAAGTTCTCTGACAGCTTCTATCTCAAAATGCCTCGGGGTATTTGATTTTCTGAAATTTGGCCTAGTGTATCGTCAATGCAGTGAATTAGTTATCAGTCCAAGCTTCTGTGTTACTCTGGCGCTAGCACCATGCCAGGGAAGCAAAGCCTGGATGGGCCTGCTCATTTGCTGGCCTTGTAGGGTCACCTGTCCAATAAATATTGTTAAAAATAAAAAGGCACTGACCAGATGAGGCATTTTGAGATAGCTGTCAACATTATATGACACAAAAGGATATACTCCAGCAAATCTGAACTCTCTCCAGTCAAAAATCTGCTAGCATTCTAAAGCAAAATCCCAACACATAACAGCAGCATTTTCACAGGGAACCAGCCATGTAACAACTTCACGGATATTAAAAATGTGCTGTATAAAGATACAGTGATTCAGAGTTGCATGGCTGGAAGAGCTAGAGAAGAAGTGGTGGCAGTTTACCAGCATACCAGGAAAAGTTGATCCTAGTACACTTTGATGATTATGCAAGAGTATGTGAGGTTACATTGAGTGTGTAATTTAACATAATATTATACAATGTTGAATCATGTGTACATGACATTTTCTTATGTTCTAGAGTGGGAAGTGTGTTTTTGTGAAGCTAGTTGGGGCCAAATTCAAGGCCAAATTAACTTGGGGATGTTACCCATAAGTAGGTTTTGAATGTGGTGTTTCTTTTGCAATTATTTTTAACTATATAATCTTGCATGCCTAAAATGTCACTGAATGAATAAATTTCAGCAGCCACCCCAACAACTCAAGGTGTTGAATTTTCATATGGCATGGTGAATGATTGATGGGTGGGCAGGACAGCTGCTAAAATGTAATCTGTCACAGAAAACAAAAACTGAAGCATAAATGATTTTATGACATGGCATAAAGAGTGCTACATAAAAATGGTCAGTCAATCAATTTTGTTATTCTCCTCCAGGCCCGATCAGCAGCTGAGATGGAGGTCCGCCTGAGCAGTGGACTGGTGAAGGGCCATGCCTACAGCATCACTGCAGTGCACACCATCCACCTGAAGGGCACAGGCCTATTCAACTTCTTCAACAGAGACAAGATACAAATGATACGTCTCCGCAACCCCTGGGGTGGAACTGAATGGAAAGGGCCTTGGAGTGATGGGTACGTCTGTTTGTAGGCGTGGGCAGACATCTGCTATCTAGGGAGGTGGAGTAGCAGAAGATAGCAGAAGTATTGGGGGATGCTGTCACCACTCATGTTGTGTTTTGTGACTTCGCTCTGGGCCTCATTCTGTTTCAGATAAGTAAGTAAGTAACTAGATGTTTTACGCCCAGTCAACCAGTATCGTTATATCAGGATGAAACACATTTTGTCAGCACACAATAAACTCTAAAAATATGTACATGCTAAAACTGGTATAGTGACAGAGTGGGGCCCACTAACCCTGAAAGAACGTTCAGACAAGAAGCTCTGAATAAACATGGGGAGATGACACCTGAAACCAAGATCCCAGAGGTCCACCAGAATGCTGTGCTTCCATGTTTTGTCACAGGCGTTTTCAAGGTCAAAGAAAATGGTTAGGACATGCTCTTTTTGACAAAGCCATTTCTAATAAACGTTTCAAAACAAGTCAGGTGATCAAATGTACTGTGGTTCTTCCTAAAATCACACTGATTCTCCAAAAGGAGAGCTTAAAGGGCCCCTGAACACTGATTTTGACCGATTTTAGCTTCAGATCTCCTCTTTGGTATATTCTACTGACTAAATATTTCCACACAGTAAATACAGGTATTTGTCCCGTGCCTCAGTAATAATTTCATATTTTTCAAGTGTCTTAAAAACTTATGAATCGCAAAACAAGACCAATATGTCACGGCAGAATGGGCAAGGGAAATAACCACTGTAGCCACATGATCGGGTGTGTTTTGGCCAAGAGTTTACTTGGAGCCGTAAAGTCAAAGGATAATCGTGACATCACGATAAGACTTGACTGCCATTGGCATTGTTGCTTCTACAGTTTCAGTGCACAAAACTCCGGATAAATTTGCCTGAAAAGTTGGAAATGGCAACTGGAATACAGCCATTCCAGTACGAGCCAGTTGCGGATACCAGTTTTGGCATCGACTGGGAGAGTTCAAGTGACAAGGAAGTGTCATGAGAATAGCGGTGGTTATGCTTGTGTTTATTGTATATTGTGATGTGTGCGATACTACGTGTTGTTGCGTACTTCTTAAGTGTTAATCTTTACATATGTACACTGTCTTTGTGGCTTTATGTGTGGCACCACATTTTCCTTTGAAGGAATAAAGAAGTTCTTGACTTGACTTGACTTAACTTGACATTGAGAACACAGAAGCAAAAATAACTGTGCCAAAGACAAACAGATGGAAAGCCAAACTAACCATAACTAACCCCTCACTAACCCGGCATCCATCTAGAAACACAATGCCTGCAGACTGATAAAGCAAATCGCTAATCAGGACTACCAATGACATAGCATCGGGATGTAAACAAATGCAGATGAAAAGAGAAATTCAAAATGGCTGCCCTAATGGGGCAAGCTAACAGCGGGTACGAATTGGCCAATAAGCCAAAAATAAAAACGAAAGACATATGGTGGAAGAGAAGAGAGAAACAAAACAACGACAACAACAACAAACAAACACTTTCTGAAAAGAAAGAAGAGGCAGGAAATGTCAGTGAGCAAAGTGACAAAGGCTGGATACACGTAATCCGTGTACACGATACAACCCACTTAGCAGTGACAACAACACTGCAGGGCAGCAGACGTTCACTCGTACATCGTAAATGAATGCTATAACCCTAGAAACAAAAGGGCAAGCAAAGAGAGAAAAAACAGTCAATGGCAAGAACCGGTCACTAGCCCAACCCCAAACCCTAATCCAGTGAGGCCACGAAATCGCTAGTCTATTGAACTAGAACGAACAAAACGTTTTCATCATTACATATGATGAAACAAACATGGATAAATTGGGAAAATAAAATAAAACACCTGATAAAAGGCTGGCTCCCTGTTGTGAAAGCTAGAGTAAACTCAATGAAAAAGACCAAAATGCCACGCACCTAACAAGGCTCGAGAAAGATGGAATGACAAGGGGGCAATAAACAAAGGCCCAACTACTGACAATGGCGTCAGAGCTTTATCCTTGGAGATTCGAACTGGAATTTTTTCCAAGTCGGACACCCTGTGGACATGTATTTGAGCCAAAGCTGAATGCTCAGCAGGGTGCGATCTGTGAAGCATTTTTTTTTTAATGCTTTGAGCAGAGCACATCGTGGTGTTTTGGTTCCCACTTCTTTGTGGATAGGTCCCATCGATTCATTGCCATTTGCCTCTGTCGTTTACTGGCTTCATTTTTTTTTTTTTTTTTTTAAAGGAAAAGCATGGAAAGAAAACTCCTTTGTCAACTTTTCACTGCAACCAACGCAGCACACTCACTTGGCATGCTTTAAAACTGATTTGCCAGACTACTTTTGATTCAATTTTGTTCAAGTCATTACTGAGCCGTCAGCAGTTGTCTTGTCGTGACGTCACGGAGATCACGTGACCGAAACCCAGGATTTTCAGCTGCAGATGACGCAGCTGCTCAAAGTGTTGTGTTTGTTTTCATTCAAATCAATACTTTAATGTACCTCAGGAAAATGTCACTGTATCAAATGAACAGCGTGTATTTTAAACTTTATTTATATAGTACAATGTAAGTGATATTTATGACTTAAAACCAGTGTTATGGGGCCCTTTAAGACTCAAAGGACCACATGAGGTAAGCATTGATCATTCTCTCCATCGTTTTGCACAAACAGCTGGTTAATGCAATGGGTCTGAAGTTGCTGGGTTCTGAATGGTACGCTTATTACCGACAAAAAAACAAGTGGCAGAAGTAGTAGCTACAGTTAAATCTGTCTAAAAATTCTTCAGCAGAAAACTATTCTTTTGACTTTCAAAGGGTTAAAATGTTTAAAAAAGATACCTGGACTTCTCTTCTAAAAACAAAGAGGAATATAACCTGCCTTTTTCAATTACTGAATTGAAATAGTCATTGCAAAGAGCCAACAACTTGGCCACTGGTTTGGACCAAATACTTTATCAACTTTTAACTGACCTTCCAAACTCTGCTTTATCTGTTCTTCTGAAGATGTACAACCATGTCTGGGAATTTGGCTGTTTTCTGCTAACATGGAACAAAGCGGTAGTTATTCCCATTCCCAAACCCAGGAAAGACCACTCGGAACCAGGCAACTTCAGACCTATTGCATTAACCAGCTCTTTGTACAAAACGATGGAGAGAATGAATAACACACACCTTTTAAAGCCAAATTGAAAATCTTCCTCTTGTCACAGTATTTTATCGTACCCAGTTTCTGCTACAGTCATTGTATGTGTGTGTGTGTGTGTGTAGTGTGTAGTGTGTGCATGTGTGTGTGCGTGCATACATGCATGTGTGTGTGTGTGTGTGTGTGTGTTTCCATATATTGTTTTGCTCTACATGTGTATGGAATATATTTAGGTTAATATGTATCATGTGAGCACTCAGGGCGTTGATGAGTGCATGATAAATGTACATTATTATTATTATGATGTGGTCCCTTGTGTCGCAGGGTCTCCTTTCCAAGAAACAGTGTGGTTTCAGCAAGAACCACAGTACATTAGATCACCTGGTTCATTTTGAAACTTTATTAGAAATGCCTTTGTCAAAAAAGAGCTTGTCATAACCATTTTCTTTGGCTTTGAGAAGGCTTATGACACAACATGGAAGTACAGCATTCTGGGATCTTGGTTTCCGGGGCCATCTCCCAATGTTTATTCAGAACTTCCTGTCTGAACGTTCTTTCAGGGTTACAGTGGGCTCCACTCTGTCAGAGCTGCACCAGCAGGAGATCAGGGTCCTGCCGGGTAGCATCCTGTTGTCCACCCCTATTCAGCATCAAAATTAACAACATTGTTAATGCTATCTTGAAGGCTACTGATTGCTCCTTGTTTGTGGATGACTTTGCCCTGTGTGTGCACTGCAAGTCATTGAACAGAGTGGAAAGGCCTATGCAGCTGTGTGTAAAAATTGGGTGTCTGGAAAAGGTTTTAAGTTCTCTGCTACATCAGCAGACCTGAACTTTCACCAGCAGACCTGAACATCCTTTTGGGAAAGATGCCTATTAAAGCAGTAAAAGAAGCCAAATTCCTTGGCCAGAATTTTGACACAGAGCTCACCTTTAAAAACCAGGTACAATATCTTAACTCTTCCTGTCAGCAAGCTCTGGATATTCTGCGTGTAGTGGGGCATACTGATTGGGGAGCAGATAGTATCATCCTGCTGCACCTGTACCATGCATTCACCAAGCTGAATTACGGATGCATTGTCTATGGTTCGGCTTTTAGTCCATTCCAAGCTGGATTATGGATATGTTGTCTGTGGTTCAGCTTGTCAGTCAGTTCGAAGGCAGTTGGATTCAATCCACCACCAGGGCTTGTGTATCGTATTGGGGGCTGTCTGTACATCTCCTGCCCAAAAGCTCTACAACAAAGCATGCAAACTGTCCCTGGCCTCTTGCCGTCTAAAACTTGCTCTGAATTATGTTCTGAAACTAAAATCTTTATCAGAAAATCCAGCCTACTGTTGTGTTTTTGAACCTGAAAATGTCAGGCTGTTTGAAGAATCAGCATCAAAAATTCCCCCTCTTGGCATCCGTATCCTACCTCACCTGGAGAATTCCCAAATTAACCTTGAACTGATTGATGATGCTTCCTGCAGTCCAGTTTGACCTAACTAAATTCAAAAAAAGATACAACAAACCATGAAACCTACACAGTTTTTTTTGCAGCTTATTACAGAATATCCTTCGTCAGAATGTTGTTTTTTTGTGTTTTTTTCACTGACAGTTCAAAAACAGAGGAAGGATTCACTACAGCAGCTGTCTCCACTGAACATATCCATAAACCATTTACTTGTCGGCTTCCAGATGACAGCTCTATATTTACTGCTGAACTACAAACTATTCTTCTGGCTCTCAGACATGTTTACTTTCCAAGGAAAAATCATTTTTGATATTGTCCGACTCTCTTTCATCACTGCAAGCTATATATAACATAAAGTATGACCACTCTATCTTAGTAAAGATTTTAGAACTATACATGGAATTGACCAGAGATGGGAGAGAGATTGTTTTTATCTGGGCCCTGCCCATGTGGGCATTAGAGGAAATTCAGCTGCAGATGCTGCTGCTAAGGATGCCTTCAATGATGACATCTCAAATGAGCCCATCCCCTTCTCAGACTTGAAGTCTTGGGTAAACAAATATATGTTAGAGCTTTGGCAGTCAGAGTGGGGCAAGTTCCTTGAAAATAAATTGCATAGGAATTTTTCACATTTAAAGGATTGTATTGTTTGTCCTTGGACAAACAGAAAAGAAGAATGTGTGATATCTCAATTGCACATTTGTCACTTATATTACTCACTCCTTTTTATTGACGGGTGACAAGCCACCAGTGTGCATCTCATGTGATGAAAGACTAACTATAGAACACATTTTACTTACTTGTTCTGATTTTAGTGAAAAAAGAGAGCCTTTTTTTACAGCTCAGTCACTGCATATTTTATCTGAGAAAAATATCATTGGATTTAAAAAAACTAACTTTTTCAAACAAATCAATGTTTGGCAAAATATAAACTTTCATATCATTTTTGGTTCTGGTTGTGTTTTACCCTCTTTTTAAGTCTGTTTTTTTAAAATCTGAAAATATACCGGTTTTAGCATGTACATATTTTTAACATTTACTGTGTGATGACAAAATGTGTGTGACCCTGATATAACCACACTGGTTGACTCAGAGTAAAGCATCAAGTTACCTACTTACTCTTGCCTGTACATACCTTTACCAGTGGATGTTATTCCACCTGCGTTTTGTTACCTTTGACACTCACATGTCATAAACAGTACCAAAAACGTCTTGTGTTAGCAGTGGACAGTTTCACATTATTTGTGTAGCAGTGACTTGTGTACACTGAAAATAACTGAATCAGACAGTGTGTGTTGTGCATCAACCTGATCTTTACCTGGTGAGCAGACAAAGGTCAGTGGATGTGATTGTATTTTTCTCTGCATGACCTGTTTTGTATAATACAAAATTCAATGCAGAAATCAAACTTTGGTGATTTGTGCATTTTTTAGTTTTTTTGTTTGTTTTTGTTTTGTTTTTTACACATCCTTACTTTTACATAAATTACATTTTTACTGGTACTAAAGCTCATCCAAGTTTAACAAAGGCACAACCATGTACGTCATTCATTTTTCAACAACCATACAGCATTTCATAAAAATCAAATTTAATCTAAAGCACCATGGAAATATATAGTCAGTAAGTAACCAGTAATACTTTTCAATGATTTCCCAGGTCCCAGGAGTGGAAGAAAGTCAGTGACAATGAAAAGAAGGAACTTGGCCTCACCTTTGATGAGAATGGGGAGTTCTGGTAAGTGATGCATATTGTTGATGTTTGGCTTTGCTCACTGCTTGAGTGAGAAAGTGATTTAGGGTTAAAACTGAGCATGGTTATAGATATATGTGTGTGTGACAACTTGACAGGGCTCCTGAAAAACCCCAATCTAGGCTTAGTCATGCAGTAGGACCTCCAGCTAACCCTGTAGACTTTAATTCTGTGCATGAAATTTACTGTTTAAAATATGTAGTAAGGAGTGAAAATACCCATTGAAAATCAATCCAGTGAGTGGTGATGACCACTGATTTTTCACTGAAACAAACAATCCAATGTTGACAATGCAGTGCAAAACATTGTTGAAGCTGCGGTGGAACAAACAGCAAGGTCATGTGCAGTCATTCTAAAAAAACTGAAAATTTGTAAAATGTCTTCTCAATGTTCATTTCTTTCACTTTATCCAAGCTGTAAGTGTATGAGAACATTGTGTGTGCAGAAATCACAGTGATGCTAAAGGCATGGGTAGTTTGTACGCCAAACCAAAAGCTAAAGCACTCTGAAGGGTCAGCCAATTTGGTTAACTCAACCACAAGCAGCAAACCTGTATCCAGAAGGCCTATAGCAAAAAATAAGACTCATAGTTCACAAGGTTTTAGGAATGAATGTAAGGACAGCCAACCAGTGATGTGCCATGTTTGCAGTCAGGTTAAGCGCTGATAATTAAGCTTAAAAAAAATAATTAGTGCAGGGTTCAGTGAATTTTCAGCATTCAACGCCAACAAGACATCAAAAAAGCAGTGACCACCACGATACTCTACTGGCAAAGCAGTGTGGAGTTAATGTGCAGAAATCTTTGGAGAAAGTTTAGATTTCTCTAACAGCGGACTTTGTGTTTGCCTGTGCATGAGCTCTCTGATTCCAGATTTCATGTTAAAGTCTTCACACAAAACTTCCAAAATTTAAAAACAACACACACACACACACACACACACACACACACACACACACACACACACACACACACACACGTGCACACACACACACACACACACACACAACACACACAACACAACAACAACAACAACAACAACAAAACCCAACAAACAAAAGCAACAAAACAGATACCCTTTAAAAAAAAATCCAAAACGGGGGAAGTACCCTTTTAAATTTTAGGACAGGGGATGATTCCAACATGCTGAAGAGATTAGAAGTGCTGATGGTGCAGTCATTCAAGCTACAAAAACACAAGACTTTAAGCAGTGCTTAAAAAGAAAATCACTAATGTGATTAGAGAGAAACACAAATTCACTACTCAAGTTCAACAGTGTGATGAGTATGTTCTGAGTTTCACCACATCTGTGAAAATTCATTTGAATTTGGAACTTTGTATACAGGATGCAACCATTCATCAGTACAAGAGCAAATTTAGGTGAACTTAGTGACAACTTATAACATTCTCTCTCTCTCTCTCTCTCTCTCTCTCTCTCTCTCTCTCTCTCTCTCTCTCTCTCTCTCTCTCTCTCTCTCTCACACACACACACACACACACACACACACACACACACACACACACTACACACACAAACATGACCAGGACATGTGTCCCAAAGGGAAAACAATGCAATGCCTGGTGCCTGAGTCAGCTGGCCATTATCACACAGCGGGCAGGTAGGGGCCAGATATTTCAAGGAATGGGAAAGTCTTTGGTTTGATGGTGCATCATTATGAGCTGGAGTATCTTGTGAAAAGATTATGTTGCTGTGTTCAAAGTCGCAGTGATGGTTCAAAACTTGATTAAATGCTTGTCAATAGGCCGTTTGCCACGGTGCTATTTTAAAACCGTTTTGGTGTTACTTCCCCAGATTTTGGGCAGGCTGTCCATGCCTGACACAGTAGACAGTGTTGTGACATGTGGTGTTTTTTTGGAAACTAGACTGTGACAGCCTTAAAGTAAAAGTCCAAGGTTTTTAAGTATGCAAAATGACCATCGAAATGATTGACAAATGAGTCACTAGTTTCAGATTTAATGAAATAAAAAAAATGAAAAAATGTTTAATTGGGTTTTTAATCGATTTTATTTTCTGTAGGCTGGCCGAAACTACAGTCTCGGGTTCTCCATCAGTCACGTGACTTTCCCGGAGTGACGTCAGTCTGGGGAGTCAGTGCGGTTGCCATCTTAGTTTCTTCAGTAAACTGTGTATGCATGTGGTCGACAAAAAAGGTTAACTATGCCGGCCTACTGTGTTGCCGCGAACTGTAACAATTCGCAGACAACCCCAGGTATAACAATGCACGAGCTCCCGTGCAATCGACACACAGTGAGGCGAAAGTGGATTAAATTTATACAATTCAAACGAACTGACTTTCTTGCTGCGCCGCATCACGCCCATTTGTGTAGCAAGCACTTCAGTGAGTGCAATTTCGGAAACCCCATGGAAATACCGCATGGGGTTTGCTTCGAAGCTGACACGATGTTCCGGTACTCTTTCAAAATCCTGCCCGACAGGCTCAAACTGATACGGCTGTATCCTTGTGGGTCTCTCGGGCAAAGTATCAGTTTCATCTTCGGAGCTCGAGTTGGCCATTTTGCAGCGACTCCCAGAGTGACGTAGTAGGCATATGGTCACGTGATTTGGGCGTCATGGTGACACTTTCGGTACGACAGAAAATGCCTTTTTTCGTGCATTTATGACCCTCAGATCACAGTTTCACCTACATCATCGTTCTCAGTGAGCTTTAACGGAAATTGTGTCAAAAATCACCCCTAAACTTGGACTTGTCCTTTAAGCGATATCTTTGAAAACGAGGAATTAGTACAACAGGATTGAAGAAGCAATGTTTAGTTAGGTTATGTGAACAGTATTTCAATTGAATTCAAGGCAGTCAGGCAGGCATATAGCTGAAGAAGCCAAAGACAAAAAAGACGGAAATGATGGTGGAAAAGAAGGGGCAGCCAACTTAAAGACTTGTACCCTATTACTTAATAATAGTGCCAGTGGGCCAGTTGTGGTGAATCATGGATAAGAAAGAAAAGGATGAAAAGGAAAGAAACAAGCCGCAATTATATCACACAAGGATAGGGCTACATGGATGTAGCCAGACCCCTGCCCGGGGAAAGGGGAAAACCCTGCACATTGATCACAACAATGGTAGCCCCCTGATGAGATTCAACTACTGATTTCTCATGGAGGTATCACAAAAAGTGTCAGAGACAACAATGTATGAACAAAACAGTGCACTCATGCGATATTATTTTATATACATGTCAAGAGACATCTTTCAAAGTTTACTCTTAATACTGCTGCTTGTCAGTAACAACACACACACACACACGCATGCATGCGCACACACACATGCACGCACTTGTGTGCGCACGCACACACACACACACACACACACACACACACACACCACACACACACACACATGTGCTTGTGAACACACATGCTCTCAATGTCTCATGCATACATAATTTTCAAGAATTGTTGGTTAATCAAGGAGTAAATGTTCAAGAATTTATTTGCACACTACAAAAGATTTTTATTTTTTTATTTTTATGTAAATGTATTTTAGATTTTGTGTGTGTTTCTAAAGCATAGATAGGGACTGCCCCCAGCTGGAAAAAAATTGAACATAAATTGATTTATGTGAAGAAATTTGTGAGTGCTGTTAACAAAATTCAAGTGTGCACTACATAAGAACCACTTCATGTAAATCGAAATGCTGTGTACCATATGGAAAAGCAATCAGTTTTGTTGTTGTTTTTCATAATGTAAAGAAATGGTGTTTAGAAAATGAGTCAAACACTGAATTGAAACATCTACCTTTTTTCTTTTTCTTTTCGTAGTGTAATCATTATTGATAGTGTAATGATTAACGGTAAACAAAAGTGGACTGTGTGTGAACAAAGAAAATATTGTTTACACACACACACACATGCACTCATGCACGCACGCATGCACACACACACGATGAAAGAATGATTACACTGTATTACAATACGACAAACATGTGAAACTGCAATGGGCAGATGTAATAAAATTATGGTTTAGAATATGAACAAATGCTTATAGAAAGGAAGTAGGAATGGGTGTGAAAGCCAGCCTTACTGCAGAGGATGTACTTGGCAAAAAAAAAATAAAGAGAGAGAAAGAGAGTGAGAGAGAAATCAAAATTGTAAGCTGCATGATCAGCCATGTCAGGGCTTCATTCTCAAAGGATTGAATGGGAAATGCTGCTAAGTCAGTTACCCTCTGGGCATTGAGACAAAACGGTCTCTTAATGCCTTGACTCATTGTTGCATACGCCCTATGTACAACGCTAGCTGACCATCCTGACACTCAGTTGATAGTACAAACTACACGTCTCTGCCTGAGGTGCAAAGCCAAGGTCAAGGTCGCGGCTCTGTGGCAAACAGCCTATTGAAATATTTTCAGTACCACTGATATATATATATATCTTGCAGTCAAACTAGGCATGTGGGGGATACTAGTACTACTAATACTACAGACCAAGTGCAAAAAAAGTGGGATATAGCATACTGCCTGATAACAATGACTTGCAGTATCTAGGCACTTAACAGGGAGTATTGTGCTGCACAGAGTGACAAACCTTGTTCTCTACATAGGCTCTGTTTCATGTGTCCAACCAGGATGTCTTTCGAGGACTTTTGTCGTCACTTCACTCACATTGATGTTTGTCATATGATGAACACATCCTTCTTCACACTGAAAAAGACGTGGAAGGAACAAAGTCACTCAGCAGAATGGCGGCGCCCACATCGAGCAGGGGGCTGTGGGAACCACAGCACTTTCTTAAACAACCCACAGGTTAGTGGTGTTTACTGCTGCATCCCACACTTCTCCTTTATCTTCTGGCTGAAATAATTATATCTTATAACTGGATATCTCAATGTTATAAGGTGATATATACACTAGGCGATATAACAACGTAATCAAATCTGTGAACACTTTCATATATGCCAGTAATGGAAATGGGTGAACCAAATAGTCCATTCTCACAAACGTTATTGCCAGACCACTCACTGAGTTTGAAAAAAAAAGGGGGAAAAAGAATAGCATCACATCAGTTCATGGTGCATGATGTTCTATTTAGGACAATTCTGTTTGAGGCTATTATACCTTTATCCCAGATATTGTGCAGCTCCACTAATAAGAAAGCTATATATCTTCCCAGTCATTCTGTTGCAAAGGGTTATTTCAAAGGATGTCACCACAGTGGGGTTATTTTCTTATAAAGTACTGAGGTGATGAAGGCCTCTGGAGCAGAGAGCTTTCTTCTCTGGAGTCAGCTTTCTGTGCTGACTCTTATTTCAGTAACTATCCTGCCCCATGTTGCCAGAGTAGCATGTAAAAGACTCCAGGCATTCGGCCAAAAGTGTAGGCTGCAGGTCACATGCATATACCTGTGCAACTCATTAGGGATTGGTTGTCCACAGTCATCTCGGCTCAGCGTACCTCTGTGAACTGGTCTATGGCCTAAAAGTGTGGAACTGGTTCCCCATCCCCCCCCCCCCCCCCCCCCCCCCCCCCCCAACAAAAAGCTAAAGGGCCTAGAAAGGCAGTTGTGGGTTACAAAATTGCTCCAAATCATTTTGAAACAAAATATAGGTCTGTACTAACGTTTGAAGAGAAGAAACAGTCTATTACTCACTTGTTTAAAACTTTTTCAGGGCTTCAATTAGGTTGTAATGCGTTTATTTTGGCAAAAAGGTCGGAAAATACGGTCAACTGAACATTTCAAAACCAGCGCCATTTTGAATGCGAGATTCCGCAAGAGCTATTTTAAGCTAAAGGTCAGCGATCGGGCAGTGACATCACAAACAGACAAGCAACCAAACGTGGAAGTCGGGTCTGTGTGAGTGTGCACAGGGCAACCGACTTGAACAAATTTCCAGTTCAAATCTCCAGGGATGAAACTCCTTTTCAGTAGTTGGACCTTTGTTTATTTCCCCCTTGTTATTTCATCTTTCTCGAGCCTTGTTAGGTGCGTGGCGTTTTGGTCTTTTTTGTTGTGTTTACTCTAGCTTTCACAACAGGCTAGACCTCATCAGGGAGCCTGCCTTTTACTGGGTGTTTTATTTTATTTTGCCAGTTTAGCCTTGTTTGTTTTATGATATGTAATGATGAAAAAGGCTTGTTCGTTCTCTGTTTGTGGCCTCCCTGGGTTAGGGTTTGGCCGGGTTGGGCTAGTTGCCAGTTCTTGCCATTCACTGTTTTTTCTCTTGGCTTGCTGTTTTGTTTCTCGAGTTATATCATTATATCATTCTTTCTTTGTGTGGGATAGTTCATGAGCGTCTGTTGCCCTGCTGTGTTGTTGTTGGCTGAATGGATTGTATTGTGTACACGGATTATGTGTATCTAGCCTTTGTCTCGTTGCTCGCTGACATTTCTCTTTCTCTTCAGAAAGTATTTTTGGTTTCTTTTTCTCTCTTTTCCTCTTCTTTTCCACCATGCATTCTTCCTTTTTTATCTCTGGCTTATTGGCCATTTCGTACCCACTTGTTAGCTTGCCTGATTAGGGCAGCCATTTTGCATTTCTCTTGTCGTCTGCATTTGTTTACATCCCAATGCTTTGTCTTCGGGTAGTCCTGATTAGCGATTCGCTTTATCACTTTGCAGCCTTTATTTTTCTAGATGGAAGCCAGGTTAGTGAGGGGTTAGAGTTAGGTTAGAGTTAGTTAAGATTAATGTTAGTTATGGTTAGTTTGGCTTTCCATCTGTTTCCAGTTATTTTTGCTCTGTGTTCTTATGGCTGCAACAAATGTAGTCAATGTAGTCGTCCCACTCATTTGTTGCAGACAGTAGTCTATTAGACTGTTGTGATTTGGTGGTGTTTTTTCCTCCTTATGTTTGCAGGTAGGCCACTGTTTGCATTTTTGAGGTGGTTTCAGCTGTTTTGTTTCTTTCATTTGGTGTCAGCTGTTTGCTTGCCTGATTAGGGCAGCTGTTCTTCGTTTGTCACCAGCTTTTGTGGTTTGGTCTTTCTTTCTTTGCCACAGGCATTTGTGGTCTGTTCTTTCTTTTTATGTCACAGGCATTTGTGTACAGTTTCCTTCTTACACGGCCTTTTCTGCTGTAGGCCTGTCTTTGCCTTCTTTCTTTCTTAATGTCCTCAGATGCTAAAGAGCATATTAGGGACAAGCTGCGATGTTGACCGACTGGTGCCGTGGCTTTGGTGCAGCCCCGAGAAAGTGCCGCTATTTTTCCCTAAGCCCGGTGTTCGTTGGTCTAAAATGTGCACAGGCCAGCCGAGTTTTTGTTTACCTTTCGGCTTTTACTTTTCTCTCGGTTGTTTTCATTGATTTTTTGCCTCACTTTTGTTTTGTTTCTTAGACAAGGCAGGGGTATTTGTTGGTAGTTCAATAGGTGTACCTCTGGTTTTTTCTTTCTTTTCTCCGTGTTTACCATGTCCATTTATTTTTTGTTTTGTTTTTTGATTGTTTTCTTTTTCTCCCTTCTTATTCTCCTTTTTCTTCTTCTGCATTTATTACGAGTTCATTCTTGCTGAGGATTTGTGTGTACATTTTCCTCTTTTGTTGATTTCATTTTCATTTTCTGGAGGGTTACTTGTGAAGGAGGTTTTTCTGCATTGGGTGCCAAGGTGTCAAAATGTATTTCTGAGTCCTTTGGTCGATCTGGATATATTCCTTGTAGAATTGGCAAGAACGGAGGTTTCATCCAAAGAGACTGTTCCTTCCATCTACCAAGGATCAACCTAGCAAAAGCTGGGTGATGCGTGACTGATACCCTTAGTAAAAAGTTCATGTCCGTGTGGGTGTCCACAGGGTAATTTCCAGTTCAAATCTCCAAGGATGATTAAGCTTCCTTCAGCTGCTATCTTTCGGGAAGGTGTGAAAGGAAAACAACGACCTAATGGTCTGCAGCTCTGCGCATCCCACAGCCACACATTCGCATGGCATTTTCGTTGTGGACTGATTGATGGCGAAAATGCGCCTCATTCACCATTCGCCTCAGTGTCTGTTTGTGATGCCAGAGACCTACATCATGGATCTCATGCGTATTTCAAGATTAAAACAAGCAAACGAAATTTGGCCTGATCAGCATGCATTCCTTCCTTTGTAAACATATTTACTTTCATGGCAGTGACATTTTATTAGATTTAAAGGTCATGTTATGCCCAAGACTTTCATAATTGGGTCGATTTTCAACGTTCCTTTGCAAACAAAAACTGCCTTTCTGGGCCCTTCAAAGAAAAAACTAACTCAAACTACTAGTGTTTCATCAAACCTATGATTACTGTGTGATCTTATTATTTTTTCATCAGTTCTGTTGCTGTTGAATCCACAAACAAAGCAGTTAATTAGAACTCAGAAGATGTTACATGAACACAACAACAAAGACCTGAATTGTCTGTGGTAACTCACCTCGCATGCACAATTTTAGTACTGTACCCTTGAAATCAAAGGGTTGCGCTTGTCCTGAATTTGGTGATTTAATGTACCATACACAGTCTACATACTATAAAATATATTGGAAACTATATAGCTTTGATTTGTAGCTAGCAAGATGGCACCGGTTCATGGTGACAAGGTGACGAGCTCATGTTGATGGGTTTTTTTTCTATATCGTCAAACATTTGCATTTCCATGTCAGTGTGATTGTTTATGTGATACAGTATGTATGAGACAGTATGATCATGAGCATCTTGTGAGCACTGGAGAGACTGTAGGTGAGGACAAGGCAGCAGAATTTATGTTTTGATTGTTCTCCATTGGATTCTCTGACCTGTGTTCATTCAGTGTCAATTGTCAAGCATTGTTCATGTGATACAATATGATACAGTATGATTGTAAACTTCTTGTGAGCATTGGAGAGACTGTAGGTGAGTGGACAAGGCAGTAGCACTTATATTTTGATCGTTTATTTCCTTTGGATATTGTGACCTGCACTCATTCTATGTTAACTGTCAAAAGTCATATGACTGCGTTTTTTACATCAGTGTAATTGTTTATGTGATACAGTATGTTACAGTATGATCATGGGCTTCTTGTGAGCATTGGAAAGACTGTAGGAACAGGATCACTGGGTGGTTGAGTAGGGGGTTGAGCCATTCCCAGTTTGCTTGTGAATATAATATGCCAGTGGCTAGTGGGGAGAGTGGGCAACATGAGAACCTGCATTACAATGATATGAGTGGAGATTGGAGGTCTTCTCCTTTCATCAGAAACTGAGGAATGAGTCTAGACTTCATCACAAAACACCTTAACAGCCTTCTTTGGCTGAGATCAACACCTGTGCAAAACTGCGAAAATGTACTACCTGTCAGCATGCGTGTGTGTGTGTGTGTGTGTGTGTGTGTGTGTGTGTGTGTGTGTGTGTGTGTGTGTGTGTGTGTGTGTACACGCACATGCATGCATGCATATGTGCATACAAGAATGAGATTGTTACATTAACTTTTATACATGGCTAATTGCATCATTGTGTCTATTTATAAGCGCACTGTAATGAATGGAACATCACCAAGACAAATTCCTGTGCACATTCTGTCACTGGCAAATAAATATTCTTGCAATCTTGTAATTTGTAATCTGATCTTGAAATATCAATGAGTTAGTGACCAAACAAACAAACATGTTTCTGTATCATTTTACGACATTTTGATTTTGGACTGGTTTCTCTCTTCTGTCACCAGCACTGAAGATCAACCCTTATATAGATCCTTGTATGTTTCATAAAGGGTTGACAGCTAAAATGCTAAATGTTACAAAGCAGACAGCTTCAGTGCTACTATTTTGTGCATATTTAGAACTGGGGCTCTTTGTTGTTTGTGTCCAGTACCTACTTGATGTTTATGAAGACGAAGAGGAGATGCTGGTGTCTTTGGAACAGGAAGATCGCCGATCATCCAACTTCCGGACCAGGGGAGAGAACTACTGTATTGGCTTTACCATAACCAAGGTAAGTAAGTAAGTAACTTGGTGTTTTACACCCAGACATATAACCAAGGTAAGGATGGAAATTTGATTGCAATGGGGTCATCCTTTATTGGGCCTGATTAGAAATTTGGTACAAAACCAGTGTTTCATCCCAAAATTCAAAAGCTTTTAGAGTTTGGTAGGTGTCAGCCAAGAGCATTCTCCCATGCTAATGGAGCCTACCACATAGACGATGGTTTTCTTTCATTAGTATTAGGCTAACCTAGGGAATCAATATCATAATGGTCCCTACCAGGATCAAATTTTTAATAACCCCTCTGCTCTCCACTAAGGGCAGCTAGGGGGAAATTCGTCCAAACAGGTACATATGATGTACACGCATGCTTCAAGACAGGATTCTGTCATCTTGGCTCAACCAACACAAACTGGTTGTGGTTTGTAGTCACCTTTGATCATTCACACACCAGTTTACATGATACCCATGTGATCTCGGGAATACATAATAGAATTTTCTTTTTCAGATGTTATGTGATTCAGGGGAATTTCGACAAAGTTGGGATAATTTTTGTCCTGCATCTCAGTGGAACTTCATCCAAACATAAAGGGAACACACTCAACAAAAGGAAAAGGCTAAGAAAGATGTCCAAAACCTATAATTGTTAAGTTTAGTGTTGTGAGAAAGACTAAATGTGAACTTTTTCAGCATAAACGTGGAATTAGAGTAAACTCAGTACATATTGTAAACCTGACCAACAGGCTTTATTTCCAAAGGCCTAATTCTAGTCCTACAAAGCTGACAAACTGCTTTCATTGAATCATTTACAACACACCCTTCTTTGGCTGAGATCAACATTTCCCCATTCCTTTTCAATTGTCAGCAAGTCCCACTCATTCATGTTACTGTTAGCGATGTGTTAAAAGTGATGGGTGTCATGTTTGTTCATGTTCTGCATGTATGGGTGAGACACAGACTTTCAACAGTAAACATTGGAGCCATCTTGCGGAGCATGTCTGGTGATTATTAGCCAATCAAAAGAAACCATGTATGGGTAAGAGGAATAACCCACCATGATGAAAGTAAACAGAACTACATGGTTATGTCCCTTTTACTGCATGCGCATGCTATTTCAATACACCTTCCCCTTTTTGTAAGTTAAAAACAAATCAACTTTCTTTAACAGGAATGACGATTCTGTTAACTAATTGAAACCAGCATACCAGTTTCAGCATAGCATGCAAAATAAATCTTATTCCAGTCTTTTCCACCATTCCTTAGATTGCCCTGATATAACCGTACTGGTTGACTGGGTGTAAAACACCAACTTACTTACTTACTTACTTACCATTCCTTAGACCATTATGTCCAGGTTAATCTTGATCGTGTTCAGTCATAATAGTTCAAATTTTACCATATGGTGAACAGCTTACCATCCACTAAATGAAACTGATAATCCATGAAATTATGAATTACTGTCCACTGGACGGAATCAGTGATCCATGAATTTCACAAGGTTCTTTTTAATAATCCATCTTCTTCCAAGAATTACTTCTATCATGAAATTTTCATCAGTTCTTGCTTTTGAATATGCACAATGACTAGAATAAAATGAAAATAGCCATCACTGTGATCACATTTACAGGCTTTAACTTTAGCTACACATACATATTCAGCACAGTGCATGGTAACACATGGTGATTTGGAAGTAGAACAGCTACTCCAAGAATCATGCTGGAGGGCGCATTGCCTGACCAGAGCAAGTATGGTACTCTGTGGGTGATGGCTGTCCTAGAAATGCAGGCTGCGGACTCAGGTCTGGTTCAGGGGGGTCGGCTGTTGCAGCTGGCTGTTGACTGCAGGATGCTTCCACTCCTTCTCGCCATCCTTTTTCAAAAGGACTGGGTCTCCAGGGTGAAGCTCAGGTAGTGGTCGTGTGCCATGGTGGTGATCAAAGCACTGCTTCTGGTGCTGTTTGAAGGCATGGTCACGCCCTCGTGCCTGATCATAGTTGATGTTGTGAGGCATGAGCATTGAGGGCAGAGTTGGCAGTGAGGTACGAAGCTTTCTGCCCATAGCCAGCTCAGCAGGGCTGACTCCCAGGTCTGGAATTGGTGTAGAGCAGTAGGTGAGAAGGGCAGCAGCTCCCTAATCCATGATGGTCTCTTTTCTATGCAATGTCGGCAGGAGGCAACTCATTCCTTGATGTCCCACCCAATGCCTGGCCACCACAGAGACTGTCCATGTGCTGAGCTTGTTTCTTACTGCGAAGAGGTCTCTCACTGCCAGTTTGACATCTTCTTTGTAGACTGGCCAGCTGTTGGCAGTGTATTGCAAGGACATTGCCAAGTTGATGTCTTCCTTTGTGCATTGCCTGATGAGGTCCAATCTCTCATCTATGCAGATCCGGATTTTGCCATTAGGCTTGACAACTGGTACTGTCGGAGCAACCCACTCTGTAGGTTCCATCACAGCCTGAATGATCTTCCCTCCTTCCATCCTCTTCAGCTCTTCTTCAACTTTGCATAGCAATGGGATGGGAATCCTTCTTGATGTTGTCACTGAGTATGGTTTAGCATCTTCTTTCAGCTAGTTCTTCACAGGAGTGCACTTTACTTCACCAAAACTCACAGCACTCTCATGACTATCTGCATTGCACGTGCACTAGCTCTACTCAGCAGGCTGTCTGTGTCATTACTGATGATTAGATTCTAAGTGGAATGTTCTTTGCCATGACAGTTTCAAACTGTCCCATGACTTGCATTTCTCCCCTTGGACTGTGCAGACTGACCTTGGTTGGTCCTAGTTTTGGCCTGTGTTTAAGACTCTAATATGTTCTCCAGCTGATGACGTTGACGTCCACCCCCATATTGATTTTGAACGAAATGTCTTGTCCACATACATTCAGTGTATGATGCCATGGAGATCCCTGTTCACTCCCTAGGCCTACTGCTCCAAGAAAATAGTGCTCTGTTCCACTTGCCTGTGGTGCTTCTGTGTAGCTCTGTGACTGCTTTGCATGAACTTGGTTGACAGAGTGTGTAGACCGACAACAACGCGCAAAGTGTGACATCTTCTGGCACTTGTGGTACTTCTTCCCTCTTGCAGGACAGTTTCCTTGTTTGTGCACTGTTGCACACCTGATATACTCGTTGTTACTGTGAGCACCTGTGCCTGCATCAGTGGGCCTGTCCTTATGTAATTTTCCCCTACCACAACCAGATGACCTGTGTCTCTGAAAGCGTGTAGCAGTGTCCACTGTTGCTGCACCCTGTCTGTTCTCTCATCTGCATGACTACCAACTCATGTTGATGAGCCATGGCAGTAGCCTTAGCTAGATCTAAATCCGGTTCAAGTTGCAGTTTCTGTGACAGCTCCTGATCTAATATGCCCAGCACTAACAAATGGTCATTTCTTTTTCTGCGAATTCTGCATGCTCAGAAAGTTCATATAGGCTGTGAATGTATTCTTCTGTGCTCTCTCCTACCCTCTTGGCTTCTTCTGTGGAAAATGGCACATTCATGAATCACGTTCTTCTTTGGAATGAAGTACTTGTCAAATTCTTGCAGCACCCTTTCAAAGTTATTCTGCTTGATCTTGATGGTTACGTCGACTTGGGCCATTCTGCTGTTCTTCTGTCAGCGTGAACTGACTGAAGATTTTTTCTGAATCTATTCTCATATTATATATCAAACTGTAAACTGCTGGATGCAAGGTGATAACGCATGAAGCATTGACGCCATGTTGTCCATCAAGTGGGCTCATGAAAGTTGAAACAGGCGGGAGGTTTAAATCCCAGCATCTCTCACTTTTGGTTCTTCACTTGTACCTTGCTTCCCCCAAGCATGATGTATGTTGGGGGAAATTCATCCACCTTGAAAATTTATTTTTCACTTTGTATGAATGTTTTTTGTTTTGTTTTTTAAACAGGGATAGCTCAGTGGTTAGAGCGCTGGACTCATGATTGAAAGATAGCAGGTTCAAGTCCCTGCCGGGGATGGGAGAATTTTCTTCTCTGGGGTGAACTTTCTGTGCTGACTCTAATTTTTGTATCCCCCATGTTACCGCAGTAGCAGGTAAAAGAGCCATGTCAGCCCTGTAAGTACACCACTTAAGTGGATATTAAAAATATGCACTACGAAAAGCTAGTCACTCATGTAGAATCACATGCAAGTGCAGTGAGTCAGCTTGAGAGTGGAGAATAGCACTATATAATTTTTTTTATCAAATTAAGTGGCATATATCGATTCATCAACTTTGGATAAATGTGTGAAAACTAAATTTGATAAGACTTTTCAAGCACTGAACTTCAAAACAAATACCATCAGCCAACAGAGTGCTGGTCCTTATATCTTTCATATAACCCATGCTATGGTTTGTTGCCAAGTAAATATGGCTCCCAGAATAGCACAGGTTTTCCCATACACTGCTTGCACCAGTCAATCTCACTGGTGGTTTTGTTTGTGGACTGATCTGTTATGCAGCTGATGTCACAGTCTGGAAAAGTTCACTTGTATGGGTTGATGGGTAGTGTTGAGTACAGTTTAGAGGGTGTTCTGGTGGGCAAAGTTCCCCCAATTGAGCAAGCAGACGAATTTTCCTCAGGCCACCCTAATATTGTGGGCTGAAAAATCAGATTTGGCTGGGGTGGGTGGTGCAGGTGGGGGGGGGGGGGGGGGGGAGGGTGATGAGGAAGAGATGGACGCCCCCCTCACCCCCCCCCCCCCCCCCCCCCCCCCCCCCCGCCCCCGCCCCAATCCTATTTACTCTGTTTACAGTCTTCTGGATCTAAATATAATGCCTCAGCCAATAATTACTTGCTTGTTTTCTTCTACCCTGTGACCTAAAATTCAAAGCTTTTGATGTATGTCCTACCACAAAGTAAATCAGTAGGACATTTCAGAAATCAGAAAGACATGATCATGATGACAGAAAACACAAGCGGTTAAATCTGCACACACACACACACACACACACACACACACACACACACACACACACACACACACACACACACACACACACACACACACACACACACACACAAATCCTGGGTACTGCAGTTGAGGAAAACATGTCTCACATTATCATGTTGTTCAGTCTTACAAGCTTACAAAACACTCCGTTCAGTTCAGGCCTAAATTAGTTAGTGGTGGTGGTGGTGGTGGTGGTGGGTCTGTTTAAAGTGTTTCATTATGACCATTTAGAATTGCAATATATATCCTAATTAAAATCAAGATTGGAAGAAAGAGAGCACTGATTCAGTGTGTACATCATTTAATGCTATGTCATTTAAGCTGTTTTCATTCAAGTCAAAGGTTCGACAAATTTACAGGCATAAGGGCACATCATCAGTAAAGTGACATCATGAACTCAAATGGACTTGCAGGAACACCAATCCTCTAAAACCCAGGCCAACTGCCTCCACAGTTGCCACTGGCATGTTACTTGCCCACAGGCAACTTAGAAATCACCTATTTGTTGCCCAACAGTCAAACTATAGCCTACTAGACAGGGGCATCAGTTCATGGCAATTTTCCACTGTAGCATGGTCAATTGTCTGCCTGTCTGATCCAGCATATATTCTAAACTGCTTATGAAAAGAAAGAATCCTATCATGACCTCAGAATCTTATCTCGATCTCACTCATGGACAGACTCTCAAAATTAAGCCTGCATTGACTTGGCAGCAACTTTGTTTTTTTGTTTGCAGGGGTTGCAAAACCTATTTAGAACTTGCGTACAGCAAATGCAGTGTCTTGAAAAAAGGATGTAAGAACAATCCTGCCTACTGCAGAATTATGTGCAAGCCTGATGGATAAAAGCACTACATTTGGTATGCTTGAGCTTGGGACCCTCCATGGCAATCAACATTTTTCACTGATGCCTAGTAAGATCTTGGCTTTTTGCTGGCACTCATATTAATGGTTTGTTTGTTTACCTTCTTGAGTAGCTAGTGGAAGGAACTGGTTCATAACTATCAAGTCTAAAAAAAATAAAAAATTAAAGTCTGAGTTTTCTGCATTGTCTTTTGTGACATTATGCTGAGCTGTGAAATGTGGTCAGTTGGGCATGCAGATAAATGGTGATAAATGGTGGGAAACTAGTAATGCACCCAGAAACTGATGTAGCCAGTGAATTTCCACTGACCTCTTTTGATGTCACCCACTCTGGCCTGGCTGAGCTGTCAAAGTTGATATGTTCTGACAGCTGACTATGCACCCCAACATCAGAGAGACAGAGACTGAGTGAGAGAGAGACTGCTTAAAGCATTTAATTAAAACACATTCTTTCATACAGATCTGGATTTCAGTTTTTGGGTATAGTAAATGCATGGGGTTTGAACAATTGCATGTGAGGGGTTTATTTTGTGTCAAGAATAATAAGTTGTTGTTTTCTGCATATTTGCAACCCCTGGTTTGTTTTGTTTTTCTTCAGTGGTATTGTATTTGCAGGGAAAACAACCACTTGTCAGATATGCGTAATGTCTAGAGGATGTCATTCTCTTGTATTTTCAAAGTCATGCATAAAACAACATTTGGACTGAAGGCGCCAAACTACCTTCACTCTCACCTTTGCTTCTGTGGTGTTTTTCTTTAGAAATTGGTTGAGTGTTGCTTTACAGGGACAGGAGCCCAGGACAGCCACCTTGATGGCTCCGGAGTTCTGGTTCTTTAGAAATTAGCACAGCTTCTTTATAAATGTTGCCCCAAAAAGTGTTCACTGCAGACATCATGCCAATTAGAGAAAAACGTTAGGGTCACTGACACATGTCTGACACTCAATGAATCTATTCAAGACAATTGGATCAGTCTTAAGGTTATTCCAGCTACAAAACCAACTTGATGGGATGCATGTGGAGAGAGGGGATAAGAGAGAGAGGGAAAGGAGGAGAAGAAAGAAGGAATGTGTTTTGTTTCATTGATGTTTGTGTTCAGGTCCAGCTGATGTGTGTGTGTGTGTCTAATGCAGACAGATCTGAACCGGAAGTACAGAATGCATGACCGGATGGATCGTGTGCATGCTGGTCCCTTCATGCAAGCACGCAGCATCCTCAGTCGCATCAGTGTGAAGAAAGGCCGATACTTGCTGGTGCCATCTACCTTTGACCAGGGCCAAGAGGGGCTGTTCCTGTTGCGACTGTACACTTCTGGAACCATTGAAACCAAGTATGCAAGTTTGTACAATATGCTTTTTGATTGGCTTGAAGAAAAGAGTATGTATATTGATCAATAGGCTGACCAGGTGTAGCAAACATAGCCTTGAAGTGTCACCTGTTTGAGATACTTGTAAGAAGTAAGTAAGTAAGTAACTTGGTGTTTTGCGCCCAGTCTACCATTATGGTTATATCAGGATGAGACACTTGTGAGAAATGTCCAACTTTGCTTCATAATACTGTTTATTAAGCTTTGTCCAATCATACTGCTTTTAGTGGCATTGGCTGAATTTCAAGGCTACAGTCACATAAAACAGTTGAAACTGAAAGTTATGTTTAGTTTTGACATACATCGTACCTGTCATCCTGTCTCTCTGGGTTCACTCCTTCTCATACTTGCTGTTCCAAATTCAGATGAACAAACTCTTGTGTACAAGATGGGAACTTAAAGTCTTTGGTTACCAGTTGTTCGCTGTTCAGCTCCTATTGTCTGGAACAACCTTCATGTCTTGGGGAGTGGGGACAGCTCAGTAGTAGAGCAACAGACTCATGATCAAAAGGTCTTGGGTTTGAGTCCTGGCAGGAATAGCAGAAGAATTTTATTCTCCAGGGTCAACTGTCTGTGCTGACTCTGTTTCAGTCTCTGTTCCACCCCCATGTTACCGCAGTAGCACATAAAAGATCCTGGTCATTGTGTCTAAAGGGCAGGTGGCAGGTTTCAGCTAAACACACATGCATCCTATGTATTAGGCTTCAGATAAAGTGAAAAATGCAAAATAGTGTACACAGAACCTGTGCTGAGATGATAGCAGTTTCACATGGCATCAGCCAGATAACCAAACAGTGCTTTAACCACTTCAGTGGATATTCAAAACATGCTGTGTAAAGCTACAGTCACTTATTCAGAGTTGCATACAACTAGAGCACGGACACTGTGAATAGCGCTATAGTTGCCATTGTAAAATGCTTAGGGCTCATCTCGAGATGAGGCACTCAGCAAGTGTTCATATAAATAAATAAATGTATTGAAACTGCAGTCCAAAGCAGTTCTCACAGTTCAGTACTTCTCTTAAAATCTCTCTCATTACTTCTGCCAACTCTGAGCTGCTATAACCCTCTCACAGGCATTGAAAGCTGTAGGTGTCTTCTTTTCTCTCTCTCATAGGCTGTTTACATCTTCACTCATTATCATTATCATGGGGATGGGGGAGAGATTGGGAGAGATAGTGAGAGGGAGGTGAGGGGTAGAGGGATTGTGTGTGTACATGGGTATGCGTGTGTGTGCAAAAGAGAGTGAAGAATAGAGAGAGCTATGTACTGCAAATTGACAATCTTTAAAACTCAACAGGGATGCAAACTCTTGATTCCCAGATAAGGAGGACAAGCATTGTGCTCTCTCCTTTGCTATTCTCTTAGAGGAAAGCAGTAGGCAAAAAGATGAAGAAATGTTAAAAAATAACATCTTGCAAGTCTGTACATGCATGTGTGCGTGTGTGTGTGTGCCATGTGTGTGTGCATGCATGCATTGGTGTATGCTTGTGTGCTGCAGTGTATGTGTTCATGTGTGTGTGGGTGTGCTAACATGCATCATGTGTGTCAACATTTCAGACTTCAAGAAGCATTGGCAGTGTAGTAGCCTACATCATGTTCCATGTCTAAACAAAAGTAAGACATTAACAATGTAGTGTCATTCCGAGAGTCAATCTCCCCCCTTTTTCTCTCTCTTGTGGGCCTGTTCCATGGTATTCTATAGTGTGGTTAGCTCCACATTGACATCACCAGTATACCCTAAATAGTGCTGCATAGTCATGAATCATGTGTGTGTGTGTGGTGGTTGGGGGGGGGGGGGGGGGGGGAATACTGACAACTAGAAGTTATGAAATTCTCAAAAAAGTTTAATAATGAATAAGATTTTTTTAATGTGTGTTGTTACACAAAATACTGCACACACACACACACACACACACACACACACACACACACACACACACAAAACCATCAACAACAACAACAGTACACATGCATGCACATGTACTCATACACACTTGTACTCATACACACTCCTGCACACAAGCAAGCACACACACACACACACACACATGAGAGAGACAGTGTGCAGCATTCCACAGATCACACCGAAAGTATTATTATTTACCACTAGAATGACATCCACTTTTGTAAACACCTGCCCTGGACATGCCAGAGTGATGGGAAATGACAAAGCAGATAGACTGGACAGCGAAGCAACCATCACAAATGGCTTGTGTCTCAGAAGATCTGAAGTGTTGAGGAGCTTGAGACACTACCCTTGAGGCACAAAGCCAAAGATGTCACACCATCAATCTCCTGGTGGAGAGAGGTGTGGAAACAGGAAGTGCTCAACAATCTTCCTTGAAAAGACAAGAGAGGGCCATCATCAATCAGGCAAATGTTGGAACTGTTTTAAAGGCAATGTTGGGGAAACTTTTGAAAGATGGGGTGGAGCTTTTCTGAAGGCATAAATACCACCTTGAACTGAACAGATGATAATGTAGTTGAGTATGATGTACACAGAAAGTGCACTAAAATTGCAGCAGTTTTACTTGGTGCCAGCCATGTAACAACCAAATTGCACAATAGGGACACCACTTCAGTTGAGAATCAAGAATGTGCAATGTAAGGCTAGTCACCTCAGTGCTCAGAAGCAGAGAAATGATTGATATGTAAAAGTGATTGATCAGTCAGCAACAATTTAACACACACACACACACACACACACACACACACACACACTAGCTTGCATGCTTTGTGGCTGTTGTTGATGTGAGTGTGGCCACTAAACTGTTGGAACTGGTGGTGATGCTGGTGGTGTGTGTGTGTGTGTGTGTGTGTGTGTGTGTGTGTGTGTGTGTGTGTGTGTGTGTGTGTGTGTGTTGTCAGAGAGCTGGTAAAGGAAGAGCCCAGTCCTCCAAGAAACTGTCTGAGTGATCCCAAAGTGGCTGCCACTGCCATCACCGTGTCCAGTGTTGAGGGCTTTTCTCTGGCCAATGGAACCCAGGGTAAGTCATAACACACCAGTATATGAAAGGGTGCAGGATTTGGTTTCATAAAGTGTCAGATCAGAGTTTTTTAAGACAAATCTGAGAGTTAGTTGGTAACCAAAATCAATTAGCATTTCTAGTTTTGTGTCTTACTTTAAGTTTTAACTCCTTTGTTCAACCCATCAAAGACTTGCTTCAACCCAGCTTGCTGCGTTTTGCATCTTTCACAGCTTGCAGAGTGGACTTTGGGAATACTTTTTCAGAAATATTTTGTGACATATTCCACTCATGTCTGAAATGAATCAGTCTAGTAGTGATATAACTGTTCTAAAGCTTATTAATCTTGTTAATTTGATCATGTCACATTGTGAGTGTGTGTGTATATAATTTATCCCCCTCTCTTTGTGCAGAAGCTGAGGTTTACTGCATCTTAGCATGTGAGGGTCAACAGTACAGAACTAGCACCAGCACCAAGTCCTCTCAGCCAGAGTTTAAGGAACGAGTAACCTTTTACCGCAAGAAACCACTGGAGGATGTCAAAATAGAGGTATGACTTGGAACTCTCCGTCTCTCTCTTTCACTCTTGAAAAGTGATTCTCATATTCTCTTCACAGTCTGTTCACCAAACAGTTTGAATACTAAAGTGTACATTTATATACATATGGGTCATTCTCCTGAAAACTGGGCCAAAGAGGGTGCCGCTTTCCTGATAAACAAAAATTAAATGAAAACATGAAACTTTTAAAACTACTACTATATAGTAGTAGTTTTAAAAGTTTCATGTTTTCATTTAATTTTTGTTTATCTGACGTAATGTGTTTGGAGAAATAAGGGAAATGGCACAATATGTGAATGCATCATTATTTCTTGGGCTGTGAGTCTTTTTTGGTAAAAAATTGCAACATTTTCATGGCTGTCATTTGTGACATGGCTAAGGAAAGGTTAGCTGATCGCAGATATTTCCTTGAAATCGTTCATGATTGAATAAAAACAGATTTCATGAGAAAGAAGGTGGCTAGTTTTTACATACAAATCGTATTTATTGTGTGTTGCTTCCTACTAACAGCTCCAAAAAATGAAAAGATAATCAGTGTCTCATACGTTACCGATGGTGTCTTCTGAGCGTATATTACAATATTGTGACTTGTTCACAACAGAAACTAAAGAACTTTCTTTGTTTCATTTGCTTGGTAGATATCCACATTTCACCTTATTTTTAATACTTGTTTGATGACATGAGAGTAGATCCAAAATAAATTACAGTCATTTCTTCAGGAGTGGTTGACTATCATTGGCAGGAGCTGCCACAAGTATAATTTTTGTCGTGACAAAAGTTGAAACGTTTGAGTTTTAACGGGACATAATTTCCTACCTTTCTTTTCACTTGAGGGAATTATCAGACCTCAAAAATCAAGACCAGAGTTTTTCCCAGATGGTGTGTAGTGGTCCTTGCACTCTCCAGGCTCTGATCTTCAGATTGCATGCTGACAAACAAGGGAGTAATTGTCGGACAGGTCAGGAGGGGCTGTAAATAAGACCCTGGTGCCAGTATCCCTACCACTTGGTCTTGCCCACAGGCAGACACACAACGCCTTCTTTTGGAATGGATACCTGTGCTTGCACTCAGCAGTGTTTTTGATCAGTACGTCTGTGATGTTTTGAATTCTATTTCAGTTGTTTTGTTGACAAAGTTTACAGAAGTAAAATGTAAGGAATATAACAGTACACAATAGGTATGCTGTAGAGTAGCTGAGTTGGGCTTATCAGTGCTGAAGGGTGTGGATTACCAGATCACCATAACTAGCCACGGTAATTCAGTTTACTTTCTGAAACCACTTTGCATATCTGTCTAGTAGTAGTTGTTCTTTACAGTGCTGTTCTTAGTTTGACTGCAAAAACTTCTGTTTGGTACTTATTAGTAAACAAACATCAATGTAATAGTAAGTAAAGATTCAACCATGCATGCGCCTTTTGACTCCTCTAATAGTAGTATTTTCTTCCGAACAAATTACACTAAAGTGTCAAAAGTGCTATGTTTGACATCTGCAGTTTCTACACAGGTATCTTAGTAACTTCTTTAATTGCAATGAAGACCTGAACATACACAGATGCCCCTGTAACCCCATCCTGGTGGATGGGGTTACAGGGGCATTTGTGTGTGTACTGTGTACTGCCCGCCAAGCACTGCCACAGGCAAGAGAGTCAGACTCCTGCTGGCACAGAGCTAAATAGCTGCCTGGCATACCCCACGCTGTTTATAGCTAGCTGGCCCAGAAAACTAAAAGGCTGCTTGGGAGAAAGTGTGTGTCGCAACAAAAGTATGCTTGTCGCAACAAAAACGTTTGTCACAACAAACACTTGTTTGTCGCGACAAAGGTTTTGTCACAACAAAAAGCACATAATTTTGTCACAACAACAAAATTATCGCAGCAAGCACACTTTTATCACGACAAAACACGTCTTTTGTCGTGACAAACATGTGTTTGTTGCAAGAAACGTGAGTTTGTCACAACAAAAATGATACTTGTGGCAGCTTCCGCCAATGACAGTTGACGTGGTGTCTTAAAATGGTGTAACGTGCGAGCACACAAAAGAAATATTTCTGTTAGTACCATTGACTTTCGACCTACCCTAACATATGAGTCCACATCAGCTGACTTGTGGCAGCAACATTTGATCTCTTTTTTCGCTGAGTGTCCTGTATTAGTTGACTACAAAAGGGAAAGCACTGTGGTGTCTTCAGAGGTGAGAGATATAACACTCATGACAAATATTTGTTCCCAGTCGGCTGAGTGTTTGTATGCAACCTTTTGTAACCAAACTTGGTAATGTGGTGCACCACCATGAGCCAGAATGTCATGCCAAAAAATGCGATTCTATCTTAAAGGTCAGGTCACAGTGTGGGCTTATAGAATTGAAATATGTCGGTTTCTGCTATATCTTTTATTAGTTCTAAACCAATGAGTCTTTTGCAACCAAAGTCAATTTGATGGTAGATCATCATAAGTAAAGAAGTGTCTAGTGAAAATACTGGATTGCTGTGTTCAAGGTCAATATCACAGCCAAGGTTAAACGCTTCAGTTAATGTTAGTTTGGATGATATTTTATGACTTGCTGAACCTTTTGTAACCAAGCCCAGTATGTTGGTACATCATTATAAGCCAAAGTGTCATGTGTGAAAAAGTATTTCTGTCTTCAAGGTCAAGGTCACAATAACTGAGTTTGGGTTCATACAATGAAATCATGACTATTTCTATATGTTCTGAACTGCTGATTTTTTGGTGACCAACTTAGTTTGACAGTGCATGTTCATAAGCTGGAGTGTCTTTGAAAAGGTTGCTTTGCTGTATTCAAGGTCAAGGTCACAGTGAAGGTTCTGCACTTCAGTGAATGTTTGCCCAAACAATATCTCTGATCAATCAAATTTAGTATGGTAACGCATCATCATCAGCCAGAGTACCATTCAGCAATATAATTTTGCTATATTTTGCCACAATCGTTTCTACTAGATCTTCAGAAATACTGAAACTTTTGCAATCCAGATTAGTTTGGTGGTACATCATCACAAGACAAGGTAAGACACCGTGAAAAGATTTTTTTGCTTTTACACGGGGCATGAGACAGAGAATATGGCTTGGGTGACTGGACTAGATTGCTGCCACTCTTGGCTATCCCGATATCCCGGTATGGTAACGCATCATCATCAGCCAGAGTACCATTCAGCAATATAATTTTGCTATGTTCAAGGTCAAAGCCACAGTTGTTTCTACTAGATCTTCAGAAATACTGAAACTTTTGCAATCCAAATTAGTTTTATGGTACATCACCACAAAATGGGATAAGACATGTGAAAAGATTTTCTTGTTTTTACACAGGGCATGAGAACGAAAATAGCTTGGGTGACTGTGGACTAGATTGCTGCCACTCTTAGCCATGCCATTATCTAAAGCAGGGATCAATACTGGTTCCAATCAAGAAAATGTGGAAAGAACATTGTTTTTGTAATGAATATACTTGTTTATTAAGTTTTTTGGTCAATGGTTCAAGTGTGTGATTCTTATATCCATTTGCACTTATGATGATGTTGACATAACATGTGAGACAGATTACTAATTAAGTGCGATTGGTTATCAACTTTAGAAAGCAAGAAACAAATATCCCTCTGACATGTATATTATATATATATATAAGGTTCAGAACAAGTTAGTGCAAAACATCAACATACTTCCTCCAACTTATTTTGGAGAAAAAAGAAAAGAAAAAACTAAGGAAAAGAACTGTGCATGTCTGTTCATCGAAGAAGACATATTAAACCAAAATCATTAAAGAGGCAGGATAGTAAAAAAACAAAAAAACAAAAAAACATTAAAAAAATGTCAGAAGTGACAGATATTCCTTCATTAATTTGGAAAAATTGTATAATAAAAAAGGCAAGAGTCAAACTGGCCTCTGAGCCAACTCTATTCATGCATTTCAGGGGTCTTTTGTAACATGCGAGACACTGACTGATGATGTAACATGTTGCACAATTAACCAAGTTCCTGTCATATGTTTACATACACAAGAGATGTCAAGCTTTCATTTAAAAATAATAACATAAAAAAATTCACACTTTGAATTTTTACCCTCTATGTCACAGTTTTGACCAGTTTTTTAGGAGAATGACCCATATGCAAATCAACTGCTTGGCTGGCCAGTTGCATTATTAGAGACCAATTATTAAGGTCTGTTAAAGACCAGTTACATACTTATTCTAATTAGTATATTCCCAAATTGATAAGTGATAATGCTTGCTGCCAAGCATTGATTCACAACAATTTTTTAAAACATGGTCTTGGGTAAAAACCATTTAATTTGGGAACTAAACAAATATTTCCCTTTGGAAGTGGAAGTTTGCGTAGAATTGCATGACATTTTATTTTATTTTTATGAACAGCAGGATATGTGAGATGAGCAAAGGTGGGAGTACTGATAATTCAGGACACAGGTCACCTTGATAACTAGATAAGCTGCCAGTATTATTTGTGACCCGCTCCCACCAATTCAATGCTAAGTCGCAGCAGCCGATCGGCCCTAGACACAGAAATAGCCACTGGGGGTCAATTCGGGTGATTTTCACTTTTTTGCAGAATTACATTCTTTAGACCTTAAACCATCATGTAGTTATGGTATTTTGGTTTAGAGATAGCATTAAATGGTTAAAAAGTGGGTTTAAACTATCCTACCTGCAATAAAAGATGCTAATGTTTACGTGGAATGACCGACATTTGGCCGAATAAAACATATTTTCCCCCCTACAGTACCCCAGCATGTAGTACACCATTGGAAAGCTTTTTGTGAGAACCTTCCCGCTGAACGTGTCAAGATAAGATTAAACTAGGTCAGTCCTCCCAGATAAACCAAACGTAAGCTACACAAACTTTGAATGTCGACCAATCAGAGATACCAGCACTCATTCTCATAGCACTGAACAAAGTACTTGCCCTCCGATAGGCTGAAAAAATGACTAGGGGAAATAACCTCGCTCCCTCCTGTCATTATTTCATTCTCGCAATGGAATGATGACTCGCTTCTCTGCTGAATACTTGCAAATCGGGGAATTTACCAGCCACAGATCAACATGAATTAAGTAGTCTGATCACGGATTACTTCATTTCCTATGGATCTGACACAGAGTGGTCCGATGAAATACAGTCTGTGTGTCTTTCACTGCTTATTCTGCACCAAGCTAGACTTAGTATTAATAACTTAATAATATTAATAAATCCCCCCCTACCCCCCCACCCTCCATTTTCATCAAATGTTAATCATTTTGCTTTAACAGAGTATTACATGTTTTCTTTTTTGCATTAGAACTTAATAGAAACACAGTGAAGTTACTCAATTTTTGTTCTTATACAGCAACATGCCAGCATTTTGTGATGAAGATAGTTATGATTCACCACATAAAGACCAATTAAAAATATTTTGGGGGGCCTCTGCATATGCTAACATATCCAATGTATTACCATGATAAAAATCAGGAAGTTTGGCTGACTCTGAACCCCTGTTGCTACGGAAATATGGGGGACAGGGATAGCTCAGTGGTTAGAGCGCCGGACTCGTGATTGAAAGGTCGCGGGTTTGAATTCCTGCTGGAGCGGCAGGAGAATTTTCTTCTCCAGGGTCGACTTTCTGTGCTGACTCTTATTTCGGCATCCGTTCCCTGTGTTACCACAGTAGCACGTAAAAGATCCCGGTCATTCTGCCAAAAGTGCAGGTGGCAGGTTACAGCTAAACATGCATACACCTTACGTATGTGGCTTTGCATGAAGTGACATGGTGCATGGTTGTATGGTGTACACTGAACGCGCCGAGATGGCAGCAGATTCATGTGGCATCAGCCATGCCAGCGCTATAAGTACACCACTTCGGTGGATATTCAAAAACACACTATAAAAAGCTATTCACTTATGTAGAATCACACGTGAGCACAGTGAGTCTGCTTGAGAGCGGAGAATAGCGCTATATAAAAAGCAGTCATCATCATCATCATCACATCAGTGTGGTTGTCTTTCTTTCCAGGTTTGGGATTCTAACATACTGAATGACTACCACCTGGGATCTTTGACACTGCCCATGACACGTGCTGACGAGTACACTGGTGGTAACGTCATTAGGCGTTATTCACTCACCAAAGTGAACAGTGATGGCAAGGAAGAGCACTCCGGCTTCATCTGGCTTACTGTCAAACACACAACCAACATGGCAGAGGTCTAGTGACAGTACTGCAAATCTTCCTCACAGTCAAAGTAAAAAAGTACACACTTCATGCAGTGACAATTGGGCTGGCTGACACAGTTCCAAATCCCAGTTGTGTTTTTCAGTATTTACCAGCTACTTTCAGTTGCATCTTTTGGGTGTTCTTTGAGCACCTCAGAGTCAGGTAGCACTGAGGTAATGACTTGTAGTGAGAATAAACAATTCATCATTTCACTGTTATAGTAGATGAGGCAAAAGAAGGACTCAAGGTACTCAAACCAATTTAAACATGTTCATCTTGGCTATGTTTCATCTTGCTTGGCTCAGTACATTCACTGCATTGTGTATAGCCTACTTGTGTGGTGGCTCAGTACATTCACTGCATTGTGTATAGCCTACTTGTGTGGTGGCTCAGTGCATTCACAACTTCCTGCATAGCCTGCTTGTCCACACTACCTTCCTGTGGTGGCTCTGTGCATTCACTGCTTCCTATATAGCCTATATGTGCTCAGTGCATTCACTGCTTCCTATATAGCCTATATGTGCTCGGTGCATTCACTGCTTCCTGTATAGCCTACATGTCCACGCTGCCTCCAGTGGGCACAGAAATGAAGATCCTCTATGCTGAGAACCCAGAGTTCTTGAAAGTTTTCCTTTTATCCACTGGTGTCTCTGCATCAATGTGTCTGGGTTTGGTCCAAAAGATATCTTCTAAACTGCTTAACCTTTAGAAACCAAACTTGATATTGTGAGCAATGCAGATAAAAATGGGTCACTATCTTCAAGGTTACAGTAAGATCAAAGTCAAAATATGACTTTTCTGACTACATCTTCTAAAAAAAATATTTTTAATTCAACCAAACTCAGCTTGGTGGTAGATCATTCTGAGCCAAAATGTCCAGTGAAAATATTGGATTACTGCATTCAAGTTCAAGTTCACAGCAAAGGTTTTAAATTTCAATTAATGTCTGAACTCTTGAACCTTTTGCAACCAAACTTGGTATGGTGATGTATCATGACCCAGAGTGCCACACGAAAAGGTTGTTTTAAAGGTCAAGATGAAGACTTGTATGCTCAAAATATGCCCCATTTTAGTATATCTTCTGAACTGCTGATCTTTTTGCATCCACTCTTAGTCTGACATCAAATATTCAAGACAAGACTGAATGTCAGTCTTATATTTCATGTATCACTGATCGCTTTAATATCAAACTGGGTGTGTTGATGTGTAACCAGACCAAAATGCAAAGTGGACTTAGTAACTTACAGTAATATAGTAGTATTTAGGCACACAATGGGCAGTATTTTGCCACTCAAGGTGGCAACCCTTGTTAAATCATGGGGTCAGGATAAAGTCTGGCATGCTTGCTGCCTACTTCCAGGAATTCTGCCTTTGTTTTGCCCCAATCCTCTCTAACCAAACTGAAGTGTGAAATGAACAGTGATTTTGACTTTTACTTGTGATTTGATTATATTTTGTCCAGAAATAACAATGGGCAGTATTTCGCCACTCAAGGTGGCAACCCTTGTTAAATCATAGGGTCAGAATAAAGTCTGGCATGCTTGCTGCCTACTTCCAGGAATTCTGCCTTTGTTTTGCCCCAATCCTCTCTAACCAAACTGAAGTGTGAAACGAACAGTGATTTTGACTTTTACTTGTGATTTGATTATATTTTGTCCAGAAATAACCTTTGTAGTCCAGAAATAACCTTTGTAGTTAAACTTTTGACTCCCAGCACTTTCCATCGTGTTCACTTTTTTTTTAGGATTACAACACTTAATTTGAAACAGAATCACACAGAAGGATCAGAAATGTAACAGTATAATTCATTAATTGCCTTAGGTTTGTTCTTTAATGGCACCTTGTGCTTGTTGTCTTCACCCCCTACCACCATCACAACCACTACCACATCAATGTTTTCATTCCACAACCATACCCCTCTATTTACTGGGTTCAATCTCCTCCTGAACATTTTCTTCTGAATAGTCACTGTCACTACCATTTGACATCAGCTGGGTCAGTCTCATCATACCCTCCTCTCAAAACATGTTTTCTTTGTTGCATTATAATCCATTGCCCAGAATATCTATAATAAAAATGAATTTCCTCATTTGTAATGAAGCACCACTCCACCATCTTCGTGCAAAAATGGGACACATGTTGAAAATTCTGTTATTTTTTCAACTTAATCAACTTTTAGAACTCCAAAACACCATGAACACGGTGCCCTTTGCAAACAAGCTTCTACGTCACCAGCTGATTCACTGATCGGAATTTCCCATGTTTCACAGAATATTGCTTAAATTGGGTTGTGAATCTGTGCCAAAATGTGTGAAGATAAAATGCTTAACTGGGCTTTAATTTTCAAGAACCAGTCAACCTTTATGGTATAATACTCGCAACCTTTATGGTATAATACTGACCGCTTCAATTCCATGTGCGTACTTGGTTTAGTGGACAAACAAAGCAGTCAGTGGACAAACAAAGCAGTCATGTTTGTGAATAGGTGGCCCATGTGATCACACCAGAAGGTTTTCACTTTTCATGCTTACATTTGTTTTGTCCTCAGTGACATGTTCTTTCAGAGACTGGGCATCATTTTTTTCACCACAGCATGCCTGAGGGTCACCCTTGGAATTCCAACAGGATATGTTGCTCAACAAATTGTCTCACCTGCCATAACAGCATTAAGGACTCATTTGGCAGCATCTTCATCCACTTGTCCCAGACTTGTTTTTCTCATACCTTTTCACCTTCTATTGCTGAAAAATAAGAATAAATTACTACACATACCCACAGCTCGGATAATAGAGCAGCAGCAAAGTAAACAAGAACAACTGCTATTACAACATAAATAACCACACCTTTGTGAATGACAGTATGATGTAACTGTGATTCATACAGTTTGATGGATTTAGATGTTCTGTTGCCTTTTGTGACTGTAAGAAATGCAGCTTCTTCAAGGATTTGCACTGTGTCAAAAGCATTCCTTGGGAATCAAAACTCCAAAGCAGCAGCCACAGCCTGCCCCATGCAGATTCTGATTCAGTTTGGAGAATTAGATCAATCTGACATTGTCCCAACTTTATTTTGTCCACATAATGTTTTCTAGGATAGGTATTTATTAGCCTCACAAATAAACGTATTTGCAGCCTGTGTATTTTGCTTCTGTTTATTTAAAAAAAAAAAAAATTCAGTTGTAAACAGCCAAACAGTTCATTCAGTTCCCACCCTCTCTCCCTGAACTTGTATTTCAGTGATACAATGTCCCACAATGTTAAAAGAGAGAATAATGATAAAAAATCAATAAAAAATCATCAGTCCTTACAGAAAGGAAGCAACAAAAAATGGTGCTTGGAGGGTAAAAATACTGTGACCCATTGTGCCTTGTGGCCCATGGTGACCCCATCTCTCCCACAGCTGGAAGAAAACTGGACCCCTTTGTCCAGTCCTGTATTTACCTTCATGCAACTTTTTTTGTTATTGAACCCTTCTCCCACACCTGCAACTGCACTAGTTGCTCCAACATTCTCTTGTTGACTGCCTGCAACTGTACTGAAGCCCCCCCCCCCCCCCCCCCCCCTTTATTTTTCTCTCATCATTTTTACTGCTACACCTCTGGACTCTGAACTCTCCCACCTCCCTCTTTCAGTTGCCACATGGAACCACAGCAGAAATCAGAGACTGCCAACAATACAGAAAGAAAAGTACTGGACCTCCTTCCGGACAGATTTAGCCTGAAGGTTCATTGACGATGTACGACAGGGTATGAAAGTGCTTCAAGCATAAAGTTTAAAAGTGACATTTTCAGACAATCAAAAAAATGGAGGGCACAGAGTCAAAAGGTTTTCACCAATTTGCATATGAGAAACTTGGCTTTCAGGCATAATAAAAAGCAAAGCTGCTTCCTGCCTGCCAAGGCAAGCTGGGTGTGAACTCCTTGACATCCATTTAAGATGCAGACCTGGATAACAGAGTTCTACTAGATTCTCTGGTGCCTCAGCATGCACTTAAACTCTCAGATTTCTAAAAAATATTCATCTTTGCTTAGCAACTTTGTTTTTCACTGTGACTGTAATCTTGCACTCTTGTTAGTTAGGCGTAATCTGAAACAGAACGAGGCCCTGAGCGCCTGCGCCGAATCAGTCTCTCTCTCATTGTCTTCCTCCCTCCCTCTCTCCATCTTTCTCCCTCTCTGTCTCTCTCTCTCTCTCACACACACACACACACACACATAGAAAAAAATTGTCTCTCATTTGGAAGTTTCCCAAAGATGGTTAATTGGCGTCAACATGCCTGTTTCTGGCCTACCAGTAGCAGTGAAAGGAGTCCTGACCGACCTGCTTCAAGAACAAGCCCTGACTTCTTGGAAAGTAGTTGGAGACACGACTGCCACCATAGTTGTGTTGAGGTCTTCACCCACTGACCCAGCCACCATTACAACTTCTCAACTTGGCCGCTCACAAGTCACATTCAGGAAGAAGCCACCCAGCCAGGTACGAAGAGATCGTAAGAGAGCAGAGAAGAGACAGAAAGCAAGAGCTGATCAGGCAAATGTTTTAGATACTTCTGACTGCTTGATACCTTTATTTATGCCAACACCACCTGCCAGATGAAGTGACGTTGACAGTAGGCCAGCTGGAAAACAACTCGCTGACAGTGCACACATTGAGTGTGAGACAAATGCACGTGAAACCTGGGAGAACTAAGCAAACAATTGTTTTCTAAAATTGCCTGAGCCTGACCCTGAGTTCAATGCCATGTGTTGGTCTGTACACCATCGGCTGGCCATGTGGGATACATTGAAAAAGAAAGCACAGACCTTGTAAAGGATACAACGTAGAAGAGATACGAGACTACGTCAGGCAGTTGACAGAGTGACCTCAACGAAATCTGAAACACCCAGACAGGAATCTGCACATCAACAGATGTGTTTGAACTAGTTTTGATAACAAACGGCACCTCATGTGTGACTTACTCTTGACTGAAACTGTAAGTGGACTGGCAAGAAGTGCTGGTTTGTAAAGCAAGACCACTCCACGACTGCACTCTGCTCTACACTCTACAGCTGGAACAATCCACCGATCAAACCCAAGTTCAAGGAGCAGTTGGAGGTTGTTATGGATGAATCAGAGTTCGTCCTCAACACAGTGTGAGCTTTCCTAGGCTGACAGAAGTGTGTTCTGACAACAAGGTGATCGTGTCAGACCACAGTACGGACAATATAGCGGACGTAGCATGGGTCACCATGTGAAACTGCTGTAGTTACAGAAAGTGAACAGATGTCTGTACATCCAAATCTCTAATTCGGTTTCCATGTCAGTGCAAACTGTGTAAAAATATTTGGCCTTCGACTTTTTTTCCTTCCCATCCCTCATTGTAAAACAAATAAAGCTTTGACTTGACTCTCACACAGACATACACACACAGACACTTGCATGCCTTGACCGACTTCCTGTCGCAGCATCTTAACTTGACACACAAGCAGTGATGGCGATGTCTTGTTTTGCAAGTATTTCAACTTCCCAACAACATTTTGGAATATTATATGCCAAATGGCACTGGCTTAGACAGTGACAGAGAGCAGCCCTTTTCAGCTAGCATGTTCATAGTGTGACTCTTTGATGCTGCTTAGCAGAAGTTCGATGTTTTTATGTTCGTGTACAGGAGTCAGTTGAAAACCAAGGTGCCACACCAACTCAATTTCACCATTGAACACTGAACACTGTCTGAGATTATTTCTGCACTTGTAAAGCAGGGTGAGTGTTCACATTTCTGTTGTTATGATTACAGTTTTGAAGCTATTTGTCTTAATCACAAATAACCAACAAAACTGTGAATAACCTTTACATCACATCAGGGGGAAGTTGTGTGGGTCTTGGCATACTGATACAGCAGTAGATGGAGGGCATGCTGGTACATGTTATTGTGGTAAGTCTGGATATTTGTCTGTGGTTCTCCATCCGTACTGAAAATGATGTACTGAATGTGAAAGCAAATATTGTAACCTTTCCCTTTCTCTCTCATGCCCACACATTCATACACACACACACACACACACACACACACACACACACACACACACACACACACACACACACACACACACACACACTCTCTCTCTCTCTCTCTCTCTCTCTCTCTCTCTCTCTCTCTCTCTCTCTCTCTCTCTCTCTCTCTCTCACACACACACATTCATACATGCACACACACATGCATACACACTGACATGAACACTGAGATTGTTGTGGTAAACCTGAAGTTTAGGTCTTGGACGTCAAACATTAATTAGCCTTTTGTTGAGTTTTGCTCCTTTTCTAATAGATCCAGTGCATTCTGTGATGTTACATCTACTACACATTAAGTGGATCCCACACACCTACTACAATTGTGAGTGTGCAGCAACTTTAATTCTGCACCATGCATCATCACACAATTTCCTTGTTGTATTATTGTGAAATACATTGACATCACTGAAGCAGGAGTGCATTGCCCACATGCTTGGTAACACTGCACCTGTTTAAGATGTGGTACTTGTACAGATGTGGGGAAATAGTTGCTGATATCATCTCACCATTATGTGCTGGTGGTCACTGATGAGCTGCTCAGGTAGCGAAACAGGTGTCTGACAAGGCAACCAACATAATAATGGTCCCTACCAGGATCAGATTTTTGATAACCCCTCTGCTCTCTGTGTTGGATTTGGCTGGGGGGTGGGGGGGAACTGATACTCACAATAGGCTCTTTATGAAGGGAGTACGACTTTCTGTCTCTCCCTTTTTTTTTTCCTTCTTTTTTTCCCATCAGATTTACTCTGTTTACGGTCTTCCAGATTTAAATATAATGCCTCAACAATTAACTACTTGCTTGTTTTTTCTACACTTCGACCTAAAATATAATTATTTTTATGTCTGATTGAGACAACTAACATATTCCTTGAACTGATGTTGGATTTTTGTTAGACTCTGTTCATGGAGTATTTGTTTTTATGCATCAAGCTGTGGCTCTACTGAACTGTACCTCAAGCATACCAGCTCTGATGGAAAAATAAATGAATTTTATGTTAAACATCAAAGTGGGATGTAGCAGAGGGTAGATTGTAAGACCACCTCAATGTAGAGGGCTGCAAGACTAATTTCACCTGGAGGGAGAGAGGGGTGTAAACAGTGTGCCCATGGGCAGTAGGTGACATGCCATGTTTGGCACCTTTGCAAGGGAACCAGGAACAATACTTCGACTAGTACCTGCTTTGTAGACAGGCTCACATAACACACCAGAACCTTCAAATTTTATCAGCAAGTAAGTATTGTTTCAATTGATAGTATTGTGCATGTTTCTGTTTCAGTGTGTGTCTGGTTATGAATCGGTCGACTGACATGTTGAAACACTGCCAAGCTGTGTTGGTGGTCAGCCATTCACATGTCCAGAGACACAGTGAATTAATACACAAGTATGATACTGATAGTCAGTCACATGTCATACAATATGGCATTGAACTTCAAGGTGTCGGGGACATCCGAGATTTGTTTGAGGCATGAACAGCCTTAATTAGATGGTTGATTTTCATGACTGGCACACAAGGCTGCCTCAAGGTGTCAGAATGCAGCATCGAAGAGATAGCAAGCAAGATAGTGGCCACAACTTCCTATTTCCCCTATGCCTGGCACATCCCCTTTAGTGCTGTGATGCAGCTGCAGTTGCATTTACCCATGCAGCATTTAGACAATGCCAGAGACGATGCTCAAGCCCTGCAGATCAATGCCTGTCTCAAAGAACAAACTGCCAAATTACCATACATGATGTTTCTGCCGCATGACCACCAGCTTCAAAGCAGAAAATGAGGCACATGACCACAATCTTAACCAACTGTTTTGCAATGCAGTACAGCTTATTGACACAGGCAGCTACAAGCTGTACAAATCACTGCCTTCAGTGGTGATTCAGTCACATCAGCATCAGGAGAACATAACTGTGAGACAGGCTTCTTTGCCACTTAGTTGCACATGAGAGTATGAGCCAATTCATTGCTGTTTTTTGTTTTTGCTTTTCTTCACACCAGAAGGAGGTAAGGTTCTAGTGGTGTGCCTTCCTATCATGTAGATGGGATGTGGTGCCAAGATTGTGTTTTCCACATGAGATACCATATGTGTATGTGTGTATTTCCCATCATGTATCCGGATGGGGTGGGGTGCCAAGTGTGTGTTTCCCATCAGGTAGATGGGATGTGTTCCCAGGTAGATGGGATGTGTACCAAATGTGTTCCCATCAGATAGTTGGGATGTGGCACCATGTGGGTGGGTGTTCCATCAGGTAGATGGGGGGGGGGGGGGGTCATGCCAAGTGTGTGTTTTTAATGATTACAGCTGCTTGCAGGAGACCCATGAGGGTAATTATGTTCCCAACCATAACCATAGGGCTCACTGACTGCAATGGCTGCTGGCTGCTTGCCTGTTTATCTTTCATCAGGATGCCTCCTGTCTGCACCACACCAGACAGCATAACCAGCTCCTCGCATCATCTGCAGCCTGAAGTGCCCAAAATCGCCCAGCATCCGGGGGGTGGCCCAGGACAAGCTCCACACTGAGGACAGCTGATGGAGCCCATCCAGCTCATGACTTGGCAGCCTGGAACCCAGTGTTTTTTTCCTGACCGTTCAAGGAGCAGTACTGCAACCATCAGTCCCCTTGGGGCAATGATGGCAATGGCAGCAACAGACCCAGGGCTCATCAAGATGCTGGCTCAAATCCAACAAGCAAACCAGACAGTGAGTGATCCAGCATCTAGATGCACTTGAAGGGCAGACTGCCCAACAAGGGCCTCAAGTGGCTGCCAGTGTCGCAGTCGACCAGGTGTTGCATAACTAACAGGTACATTTCCCCCAAACTCCAAAGTCTCAGTGGACATGCATGTACCTGACAAAGTACATCCAAAAAAAATATGGAAGGAGTGGGGATAGCTCAGTGGTTAGAGCGCCGGGCTTGTGATTGAAAGGTTGTGGGTTTGAGTCCCTGCTTGAGCGGCAGGGGAATTTTCGTCTCCAGGGTCAACTTTCTGTGCTGACTCTTATTTCAGTATCTATTCCACCCCCTTGCTATCACAGTAGCATGTAAAAGATGCTGGTCATTCTGCCAAAAGTGCAGGTGGCAGGTTACAGCTAAACAGGTATGCACCTATATATATGATTGCAAAGCCTTACACACGACCTGCAATCATGTACAGATGACATAAAAGCATGGATGTGCAACAACCAACTCAAACTTAATGAAGATAAAACTGAAGCCATTCTCTTCTCGACACCTTCTCTGTCCTCGTGTCACTGCTTACCATCGTCAATCATGGTCAGTACACATGAAATTCTGTTTTCAGACAAAGTCAGGAACTTAGGATTTATCCTTGACTCTAACCTCACAATGAAGCAACACGTAATCAAAACATGTCAAACAGCCTACTATGAACTAAAACGCATCAGCTCCATCCGTAGGTACCTCACAGAAGATGCAGCAAAACAACTTGTAACTTCTTGTGTATTGTCCAGACTAGACTACTGCAACTCTCTTCTCATGGGCACTCCAAACTCTGTAATTCAACTGATGCAGTAAGTCCAAAATACTGCTGCACGCCTCATTCTCAGAGCTCCGCACCATCAAAACTGCACACCTCTCCTACAGCAACTCCACTGGCTCCCAATTTCTGAATGGATAAACTACAAAACTGCTTGCATGTGTTACAATGCAATCACAGGTTCCACTCCCTCTTATCTTTCTGAGCTGCCACACCTTTACAGTCCTTCCTGCTCTCTCCGCTCTTGTCAGACACACACATGCTCAAAGTCCGTTTCAACTGCAAAACCCATGGCTTTCGCACTTTCTCACACTTTGGCCCCCACATCTGGAACAATCTTCCCCAAGACATCAGGCACTCTGCTCTCTCTCTTCCTTCAAAAGTCAACTCAAGACATTTCTCTTCTCAGAATATTTCAGTTAAACCACGTTGTCCTTCACTCCCATCAGTCTGTACAGTGTGTGTGTGTGCATGTGTGTGTGTGCGTGTGTATGTGTGTGCACGCGTGTGTGTGTGTGCATCTTTTGCATAATTATGCTTGAACACTTGTCGATATATACATTTTTATATATATATTTTTTTTGATAACATTTTCCATCTCGATGTACATTATGTGTGTATGCTTGTTCAGCGCTTTGTGCCGCAGGGTAGACACTTTAAAAATTTCCATTATTATTGTTATTATATATGGCTTTGCATGGGGTGGGATGCACTATGGTGTACATAGAATGTGCCAAGATAGCAGTTTCATGTGGCACCAGTCATGTCAGTGCTATAAGTACATCACTTCGGTGGATATTCAAAAACATGCTATAAAAAGGTAGTTGCTCATGTAGAATCACATGTGAGTGCAGCAAGTCTGCTCGACAGTGGAGAATAGCGCTATATAAAAAGTGATCAACAAGGAGGAATTTATCAACTTTGCAGTCTTACTGCAGCAGCAACAGTCTGGCCAGCCAAAGTTGGTGCTGGCTCCACAATCAAAAAGGACAATGCTGCCATTTACAAGATGGGTAGATGCATGAAACATCTTTCAATGTTATGTTACAGGCCACCCAGAGAACACCCAACTCACCCCAGCCTTGTCACAGCATTTCCAGGTAGTATATATATGTAACCTTTTTCATAAAGGGCAGTTTCATCTTCTGAATGGGGAGATGTGATGGGGAGAAGCACAATGACACATACATCTTTTGAAGCAAAGGATAGGGGAAGGCCAGTATTGTTGCAGCACAACAAATCTGATGCATGCCAGACAGTGGTGCCAAAAGGTTTTTGTCAGGCCTACCATAGATTTGGGCACTGCCATTTTGAAAAATGTTCATCGTTGCACAAATGTTACACATGTGGATTCCCCCATTCTGCACAGTTTTGTTGCTGGAGTGGGCAGCCAGGTGCCAGTGGCAAATAGTCACAAACTGCAGGTAATAAGGTGGCACACCTGGGTGGGAAGAGTAGTGGACAACACAGTACAGCTTCCTGCCTAGATTTCATTTAAATGGACAAAGCAACTTTGTCAGTCAATGAAGCTAGAAGTTGTGTGCCCAATTAAAACTGGCAAACTGATGCAATGGAGTACTGGATTTTTATGTCAGGGGTTTAGAAAGGTTTTAAGGTAGTTACATTGGTACACCATTGAGCAAATGTGCCCATTATTTGAAATTCTTAGATGAACGTCCTCAAGAGGTACAGGATTACATTGAAAAAGAACTCCAAGTGGGTAGGATTGAAGACCCCTTTTTGCAGCCACCTTTCCCCAAATATCAAATGTCACCTGTAGGAGGGGTGCCCAAAAAAGCTTTAGGGGAATTCAGGATTATTCACAATCTGTCATACTTCTGTGTCATACCTCTGTGAACTATGATTTCATCCACCTCCTGTGCAGTATCGTATGTCTCTATCGAAGATGCCATTCAGTTGGTCAAAACATTGGGAGTATGTTATTATACAGCCAAAACGGACATCAAGAAATGTTTAGGATTGCCCCCCGTTGCCCAGAGCACTACTGCCTCTTGTTTCAAATGGAATAGTCAGTTCTATTTTGATAAGTGCCTCCCCATGGAGTGTTCATCTTTGTGCAAAATCTTCAAGACAGTCAATACAGCCATTTAGTGGACAACCTAAACATGGGATGCAACATAAGACACACATACTGGATGATTTTCCCCCAATCAGCCGGGAAATGTCAAAGCAACTTGTAAAATTCTTTGGACATTTGGAAATTTTGGAAATTTCTTGCTGACATAACTGTACCAACTGCAAAGGAGAAAACTGTTGGCCCCTCCACTGTTGTAAGCTTCATGGGGTATGAGAATGACTCAATCTTGTTTGAAGTTCATCTTCCACAAGCGAAACAGGACAAATGCACAGAGTCAGTTTTGTCCCGCTAGAAGGCAGTAAAACTATGTTACACAAGCTACAATTGGTCATTGGCCTTCTTAACTGTGCAAGTATTCCTGTTGTGGTGCCATGGAGATCCTTTTTGAGGCGCCTGATCGACCTGACAGTTGATGTTTGTAAACCACATTACCACATACATATTACAGGAAAAGTTAAACAGGACCTACACATCTGGTTGAACTTTCTGAGTACCTACAATGGAAACAGCATGTTTCCTTTGGAGATGTTCCTTGCCCCAGACGTGTTCCACATATACAACCAGAGTATTGTCTTTACAGTTGTTTTCAAGACTCTCTGGGTTTTGGGTACCTGGCCTCCATGATGGTCCAAATAAAACATCACACTGTTAGAGCTGATGCCCATGCTTCTGGTGTTAGAAACCAGGTGATCCAAGATGAAAAACTCAGTGGTTGTGCTGTAACTTATAGGGAGCCAAAGCTCAGAAGCTGTAGTGTTAGTTAGCAATAAGCAGTCTTCCATGGAGAAATTAGTCATGGTACTTGTGAGGCAGCAAGTGGTTGCAGGTATCCAATTTAAAGTTGCCTTTCAGTGTTGCAGGAATTCCAAACTGGCGATTCACCCCAGTTTTCATGTAGGTGCAGCCAAAATGATGTGCACAGCAGTCCAAATCTGCTGCCAGCAGCTGATTTAGTACTTTTTAGTACACAATACCACAGCACTGCTGATAAACCAGATTAATGAGTCACATGGTGCTGCATCAGTGGCAGGTCACTCTAGCTGCAGCTACACAGCTTACTCATGTTTGCTACTTTCAGCTTTCAGTTTGCTTTCTCTCTTCCTCTTCAGACTTTTTTCTCACTTTATCAACCCCTTTAGCAGATAAAATACATTCCACTGGTAATTGGTATATTGCTGTTTGCCAAGAGGTTCTGGATGAAGTTCCCTTGGTAATGAATGGGGTGGTAACAAGCAGGTCCCAGAATGCTCCACCCTCCTTGCTGGTCCTGTGCCTAGCAGTAATCTTTTCTTTTTTGTACTTTTCTGCCATGCCAGTTAATTATTTGAGTGGAAGGAGGGGATGTGTGCATTACAATACGCTTTAACAGACAGTATATGTAGTTGTGCAATGAATTCTTTAAAGGGAATTCTTTATAACACTGCCTTGTGAAAAGACAAGGAGACAGGCAAACAAAGTCAAATTCATTTGCTGGATAGAAAACAGTATTGTGCTATTGTGTGAAATGAATGTATTCACAGTTCAGTTCAGTTCAGTTCAAGATGGTATCTATGCACTTAGAAAAGCCCATCTCTCAGAAGTTTCCCCAACATTGCCTTTGAAATGGTTCCAAAATTTTATCTGATTGATAAGGAAGATTGTCGAGCACTTCCTCTTTCTGTCCACCAGGAGGTGTACATGTAGGTGCAGCATGGTGTGATGTCCTTGGCTTTGTGCACACAGGTTGTGTCTCAAGCTTCTCAACACTTCAGAGCTTTCAAGAAGCAAGCCACTTGTGAGGGTTGCTTTGCCCGCCAGTCTATCTGCTCGGTTGTTTCCCTTCACTCTGGCATGTCCAGGGCAGTACATCCACAGGAGTTTTCAAATGTGGATGTTAACCATCAACACATTCCAGTCTCGGCTTCTGTTCCACTTTTCATTTTTTGTAGCAAGTTCATTGAATCTGTGAGGATGATGGCATGTGTGGTCTGACTGTCACCTCTTGAAGTGGGGGGGAGGTGTGTGTGTGTGGGGGGGGGGGGGGGGGGGTCATAGCTGGGATTTGGCTCAGTCCCATTCTATCTTGTAGCTGACTATGTGTTTTAATGTTGATTTTGTTTAGCTCAGGAGACAGGTAATGAACAAGGAGGTTGACCTACATTAGTCTCTAAAAAACTCAAGTGGTGCATCTAGCATGAATCTCGTGGTGCAGAGCAGAATATTGTGCTAATGCAGTTTTCTTATTTCTTTGCACAGTGCAAGGGAGGCAGGCCCACCCTGGATGGGTATCCAAAAATGTTCCCTTGGTGTGGGCTGCTGTGTCTGGCACAAATCCACAGCTGTGGCCCTCATCTCCCACACCCGAGAAGAGTTTAAATTGGCATAGGGAAGGGCATTGGGGAGTGTTTATAACTAAAATGAGATCTAGTGATGGGTCAAATGTTGGTATTTTGATGACAAAAAAAAAGAAAAAAAAGAAAAAAGGAAGCTACATGCATAAAGATCCAAACACAAAAAAGGTAAGTAAGTAAGTAAACATGGTGCTTAACATCCACAGAAACCGTAAGGCTTAGGGACACACAAAATACTGCTATTTATAGGAGAAAACACAAACTGCAAATTGTCAGGGTAATCTCCTTTATCAAGGTACAAAAAGACACTTAAACAACAATGGTGAAAAACAATGAAAAATGAGATGGAAAGATTCTTCCAAGCACTGGACAGGAAAACAACATAGCTCAACCAAAAACAGATAAGTGGTTTAGCTTTCCATCTAATTTTTTAATTGTTTTTTCTCTGTTTAACTGTTGTTTAAGTGTCCTTTTGTAGCTTGATAAAGGAGGATTACCCCCAAAATTTGCAGGTTGTGTTTTGTCCTAATAAATAGTGTTCTTTTGAACTTTTTTGTGTTTGGATCTTGTTTTAGAATGCTATCAGTCATTCTTGTTTCAGATTTTATTTTATTTTATTTTTTACATGCATAAATTTTTGTCACAAATGTTTGTCTAAATGCCCAGTGTTTAGGCAAGCTTTCTACAATGATACATGAATATTGAGGTACGACATGTACAATTGAATAACATGTGGATATATATGTGCAGCTGTTAACATGAATTTGGGAACTCCCACCAAGGTCAAGTGCAATGGCAAGAGCATGGAAATGTATGCAGATTATAAACAAAGCAGGACCATCAGTTGTTGCACTGTTTATTTTCTGGCACTTTAAAAAGTTGCCCTTTTTCACTCACATTTGTGTGTTGGGTTTAATATGCAACATAAAAGGTTTTATGTGAATGAAAGAACAGTTGTTTATTGCATTTTCTATTAATTTAAAAACAATTTAAGTGTTTGACTTTGAGAGGCAAAGCCCCTGCCCCCTTGCTTTTTGTGGTTTAGTTATTTTTTGACCTATGAAAAGTATATCATCTGTGTAATGATACCAGTTTGGCTGGCTGTCAGACCAAGGCCAAGGCAAGAAGTTCATAAACTTGTCCTTTTCTCACAAACACTCAGTTAACTGTCAAACTTTGCATGATGATACTACTCATTCAGTTTACTTGTTCAAAATACCATTTCACATCTTCTGTGACCTTGAACATATTTCAAGGCTACAGCAGCATCAGACAGTTTGAGGCAAAAATTATTGCATTTCTTATAAAGGATGCTGTTTACATGGCAGTTTTGACTTTCTTTCAGTTCTACACTGGCTACAGAGAGCTCCACCAGCTATTCATTATATTGCATTCTTCAGTTTTGAAGACATCTGCAAAGATATTGGGGGAAAATACAGTTTCCATGGTACATCACAGAGAACTGTGACAACTATTAAACTTGCAATTAATTTTGGAACTGCTTTTATGAAAGCAATCTGGTATACCAGCTCATTGATCTTGAATTAGGCTGAATAATGTTCTTCTCCAGCTACAGAGAAAGTCAGTATACTTTTGGCATTTTGCAGATGTTTTGCTGGAGTTTGCCAAATACACTGTGTATGTTCTTTGTATGTTGAAACGCACTGTGTATGTTCATGTACATGTGAAACTGAATGCCAGTGAAATTTGAAATGAATCATACAAACCTTCATTAATTCAAGATTTGTTACCAGTTAGTCTAAAAGTTTGGAAAAGGAATAAAAAAAACATCTTGGTCTTGATCTTGATGTGTTATGTCGCTGGACCGAACTTTAGGTATAAATGTGACTGAAGGTCAAGTGCAAATCAGAGGGTGCTTTGGGTGGCAATCCGTTGCTTGAAGTCCTCAAGTGTGGGGGGCCTTCACTTGGTCACCACTGAGTTGGTTTCAATTGGTGGTGGTGCAGACACACACAAAAAAAGAGTTCTTGTGTTGTTCAGTACTTGAGTGAGGAACTAAGAAAGGTCTGGAATTAAATGTTGCCTGTCTGTCTATAATGTTCTTTGCTGTGAAGTCCTGGAAGCTTGTTTACCCATACAAATACAGGATAAGTTTAACTTTAATCTCATTCCTTTTTGTTTGTTCTTTTTGTAAACTGTGATACACAGCACACAATTATTTTGTACTGTCTCAAAGAAGCATCTCACTGGGTTGAACCACACTCCAAGCCTTTCTTTTCAGCACCATCCTCCAATTGGTTATGCCACTGAAGGGGCACTCTTTATCTCTGTGCAGCTGTCCACTGACATTATCAGCACCCTCTGAAAGGTTTGGGTTCTAACGAGACTGTGAAAGCAGTAGCATCAAAGCGTATAAACATGAGGCACATCCACCCTTTGTGTAAAATGAGTTCCATCTAGATTCAAACAATTTTGGTCTTCTGGCATAAGCAACAGTCTGTTACAAACTTACTGCCATTTGAACACCAACCAAAGACTGTCCTTGAACTGACAGTTTCCAGAGACCTGTGGTGTAACCAATTATGGCAGTGGTTGGAGAAATGATATCACAAACCAATGCTTGGAGTTTGGGGTTGAACATTATAATAATAATAATAAAAGTGTTTAGAAAGCACAAAATCTTGTCCATATAGGGGCATGCACATCACAGACATTGAACAGAGTTGTTCAAGGACAATACAGCTTGAACCCACCAAAAGAGACGGGCTTTAGGCTGTTTGTGCTCTTATTATTATGCCAATTCAAGCTGAGATCTTAGTAAATACAAAAAAATTAAAGGCTTCACTGCTTTAAACAAAAGTTATTTTTTTCTCTCTCTCTCTTGTTTGGGCAAGGGCTGGATGTAAAAAAGCATACATGCTTATCAATATCTATTACCCTTGTAAATAAAGAATTTTATCCTTATCTCTCTCTCTCTCTTTCTCCCCCCCTTAAGCTTGGGTAAATCTGCCTTAAAAGGTTCTCTACAACCTTAAGCATATCCCAAACTGACTGCTCACACAGAACAGGCTGGCTGCCTCGCCCAAAGGAAAAAAACATTCTGCAATGTTATTAAAGCTGTAGGAAAAACAAATGTGCATGCCTTGTTATAGCTGTAGGGGCTGTAGGAAAAAAGAATCCTGATTTTTCTCTCTTCAAAATTGTAGAAGTTGCACAAAGGCTGTAGGGGAAAACTTTTTTTGTCCCCACTCTCCCCCCAACTTGTTCTTAAGATTACTTCAGTTGACTGATGTGCTGTTATGTGTGCACATACATGTGTATGTAATGTAGATCTTCTCTGTTTAGCTTCTTGTGATTAGAATTGCTTGTACTAACTGTAGTCATTGTTATTGCATTTTCTGCTTGAGGTGTCTCAACATAAAAGTCATTTATATCTGAATTTTGTACAGTGCAACAAGCTCTTATTTTTTGTGTCAGTGGTTTGTGTTTTATAAATATTTGATTACTATTATTATATAGAGAGTGATGCTTCTTCTCTGTGGGTCCCCTTTAACAATCATTTGAAAAAAATTAATGGACAAGACAAAAGCTCAAAATACATGTGAGGCAAAAATGAATGCATTTTATTTAGACAGGATGCATGTGCACAGTTCCAGTACATCTTGCACTTTTTAAGCAACAAACAAGTGAGAATCATTTTACATGAAATAGATTTCTCTCTCTCTCTCTCTTAGGGAATTGTGTCCATCTTTTCTGTAACATTGACAAGGTCCAAACACATAAAAGGTTCAAAAGAACAGTATTTATTAGGACAAAAACAGAATCTGCAAAATTTCAAGGTAATCCCCTTTGTCAAACTACAAAATGACACAACAGTTAAATGGTGAAAAATGATGATATTTTTTTAGAATGCTAGCAGTCATTCTTGTTTTAGATTTTTGTAACATTTACAGTGTTTTGATACAACTAAATTTAGTTTACACACTTGAAGAGAGTGATCAAATCTCTACCCATTTTGCTGATCAACTTAGGCCAACATACTTCTGACACAAGTGGAGGTATGGCTATAAAGTTTTGCTTTTACTTTTGGTAATAACTGGCAATAAGTCACCAAAACTGGTAAGCCTATGTAAACTGGATCAAAGTTTACCATCAAGCACAATTTCAAAGTGGCTATATTGCAATGTCCTAGACAATCACAGCATGGTTTTTACTGCAACCAGCCAACCTAACATTTTCATTTGTGAAAAATTTCACCTGGATCATGACAGTGAGGTTGTGATGAAACGCATTCATCACATGAATGTAAGCTGCATTTCTTTTGGGTCTGAGCTTTAACTGTGGAAAAGTACAAGAAGGCAAACTTGCTAGTGGTGTGTAAATTGCTGGACTGGGGACGTGTAAATACAGAATCACGTGAATCTCGTTGATGGTTCACTGACTTGACTCTAACTGACAGAGCTGAGATCGCTCACTGAAGACAAATATCTTGGCATTTGCCAAAAAGACGACAGACTGGAATGTTCGGACTAAGATGTCACTGAGGGTTCGTTGCCAGTAGTAGAAATCCCTAATCTTCACCAAGCCAAGAGAGGTTGCACAGTTGAGGACTGGTGCCAAGAGGATGTCAGGAACATGGGCTAGGTCAGGTATGGACGAGCAACAGCCATCACTGTTCAGACGCTAGACAGGCATCTGCCAGTCAGGAGGACCCAGGACTTCCCCTCCAATGTAATTGTTCTCAGGGGGCAAAGGTGATCACAGACCACTTCGTGAGAACAATGTCAGTGCTTAAGGACAGTACTGTCTTGCGTGTCGTCAATGCTGTGTATGATTCAGGACCTGTGCTGGGAGAGTTCTGGTCTGATGTGCGAGTTGTGTAGATGGACTCTAGTGTGAGAGTGTGTTTGTGTAGTGCTTGAACTCGGAAGCAGGAGTACATCATGTGTGTTATTGTTAGCTTAAATTTAAAGAAGAGCAACCCCTAAATCAGTCATAACTTGCATTTTTGTCATTGTTACATAAAAGATCATAACAAAAACTGTTTTTTTTTTAGCGTTGTGTGCACGAGCATGTCCTGCTAGATATTTATAGTAGTCCATTTCTAGTTTTAGGCTAAAAAATACAGTGTTGACTGATTGGTCACAAAAGCATCTGACATCAGAAGCTTCACATTTCCCTGTTTCAGATTTGCAATTAAATGGATGTTATGTTTTGAGTATTTATCATGTTGGTTTCTCTTGGTACTTAATGCATTGATCAGAGAAGTAAAATAATCAGTGCAGTAACAACACTTGCACAAAAAAGACCAAAAGACCAGTGGCCTGTTTTATAATTCTGAATGTTGTTTGATGTTTACCACTTCTGAGGTGACCCTTAAGTCTTGGACTCCACTGAAGTCCAAGAACTGTCCAACTATCTATCTAACCCCTTCATGTCATCCTTCCTGGACTTTCATTTCCACTTGTTTCCTCCCTTTGAGTCTGATAGCTTCATTGTTGTGTGTGCAGTCTCAGCAACATGTGTGAAATTTCTGTTATTTATAAATAAAAATTCTGTATTCTGGGAGCGTGTGTGTGTGTGTGTGTGTGTGTGTGTGTGTGTGCGTGTGTGTGCATGTATGCATACGTGTGTGTGTGTGTGATGAAGGGTTCTACCCGGAATACCCAGTTTCTGTCTTCTGTAATACAGGAGGAGCCTTGTTTGTGTATACTTTTCAATTTCCAGCCCAGCAGTCACCTAACTGCAGGCAACCCAGTGAACCTTGCAAACATTTCTCCATCATTCTTTTGCAATAATACACCACAATATCAAGTTTCAGACGAATAGGTTTAAAACAATTTAAAAGATAGAATGAAGTCATTTCTAAAAATCCAAACCCAGTGATGAAGCAATGCATGTTTTTTATAAGATGTTTTTCTCAAAACAGTTCAGAAGATATAAAACATACATATTCTTTGAGACTTAGTAAGTCTAAACAGTCTCAGTTGTTACAGCCTTGACGGGAAAAAATGGACTGCAAGTTTGTTAATGAAATTTTACTACTCACTTAGCTTACAATCCTAACAAGCTTGGATACAAAAGGTTCACCATCTAAAGAAGACAAAGGACAATCATCTTGTTGAGTTTTTGATCTTAACTTACAGCACCTGAAGTAGGTGCAATGGAACCTGGGTGTGCATGGTGACTGCCTCCTGGATGTCATGGAATAAGGAGTGTGATGGGTGGCTCCTTGCTGTGCTTTCCCTATGGAACAGGTTTTGTGACTGCCACCATCTCATCTCAGTGAAAATGAGGCCATCATTACTTTCATAACTTTTTTGAACGAGGTTCTTTTTTTCACTTCTCACCAGCACTTTGCTTTTGTTCAGCATTGCATTTTGCACAACAGAAAATACTACTACAGGCATGCAGTATGGCTTGTGATCATTGCAAAACCCATATCTGCAAGCAGTATGGTTTGTCTGCCCTATTGCAGGAGAGCTCAGTTAGCCAGGGTACTCTGTTTTTGTTTGTAACACATGTTTATGAAAGTCAAAGTGGAAGCATCACTTTATAGTCTGAACATTATTTGATTATGGTAAACAAGTAAAATAAAACTTTAAAAAAAAAACTTTAAATCTTTATTGCCATAATCAATTACCATACTTGTACAGATGATGTACGTACTGAATGCAGCGAAAGTGGATCAAAGTTGGCAAACCCCTCACCAAAGACCACCCCTAGTTATTTTCACTTTTGATTGATCTCTAAGGTGGCAGTTTGTCAGGGGTTTTACCTAAATACCATACACAAAATAAACTTACTTGCTTTTAACAATACAATGAACAAAAAGCATACATTCAAAAGCTGGGTTAGTTGACGGGGTAATAAACATGTCAAGGTGCACCTACATGAAGACAGTGTTGGCACAGTGTGACAGATCTCCATCTGTGAAAGTATGCATGCACACAGCATCCATAATCTCGAATGGTAGTGAACTGTACAAACACATTTGCAATTCATTGCACACAACTTTTCTAACTTTACAGCACATTTTTATAAAACACACTTCTTTTATAACAGACACATATCTGGTTTCCTCTATGTGCATTCAAATCACCACACAGATCTCCAGACACAACAAATCGTGTGATATTACAATGTCAATTATGAATGCTGTAATCAAATTCTTTCATGGCATGTACACAAGAATCAGAGAGAGAGAGAGAGAGAGAGAGAGAGAGAGAGAGAGAGTGATAATTATTGGCTATCCCAGTGACCAAACTGTGAAAATCACATCAAGATAAACAAACACAGAAAAGTCTCACCCAGTGATGATGACATATGGGCACTTTTTGCTCGAGGACTTGGTAAACAAACAAAAAAATGACTCAGTTATCTAGGCAGATACACATTAGAATGACTATCTACGGTTGGCCAAAACTTCTGAAAGAGGCATAAAATTGTGAAGCACAAATAAAAAGTATGAATGACTCGGCAACTAATGCAGGCTGGGTTCAGTGTCTGTCTTCTCTCATAATGATGCTTTAATAAACTTTGCTTTTAATATTACCTTGCAGACTTAAAATACTGAATAAACTTTGCTTTTGTCCAGACTTATACCATGTATGAAAATAATATACATCAATGTATTCCAACAGAAAAATCTGTGTGCTTCTAATGTTAAACAAGATGGTCATAACCATGAAAAAATGACCTCTTTTTCTTCTCCCCCCTTTTTAAATTTATTTATGACTGAGACACACATTAATGGAAGTCAGCTAAGGAGCGGAGAGAAGGGGGGTCATATTGGCTAATATGAAATAGAACAAGCAGACTAGAGCAGATTATTGAGCTTGATGGTTACCTTTGAAGTTGCATCACAGTACCCCGCATGGGGTGGTTGGGGGTGGGCGGGGGAGGGGAGCCAAGCACAGTGCGGACAGCCACACAAGCGGACTTCAAACGGCCCCAGCAATCAGTCCTGCCATATTTACCTAACACGCTCAACTTCAGTCTTTGTCTTGTGACCTCTTAGCCTTCTCTCTTTTGCTGTGTCATTTGATATATGGGTCATTCTCCTGAAAACTGGTCAGAACTGTGACACAGAGGATAAAAATTCAAGGTGTGAATTTTTAATGTTATTATTTGGAGATGAAAGCTCGACATCTCTTGTGTACATAAATATAAGACATAAATTGACAGGGTGACAGGAACTTGGTTAATTGTGCATTATGATACATCATAGGTCAGAGTCTCGTGTGTTACAGAAGACATCAGAAATGCATGAACAGAGTCGGCTCAGTGGCCAGTTTGACTCTTGCCTTATTATACAATATTTCCTAATTAATAGAGGAATATCTGTCACTTTTGAATTTTTTTTGTTTTTTGCTTGCCTCTTTAACAATTTTGGTCTAAAATTTCTTCTTCCAAGTCCAGACATGCACGAAATAAATTACACATTTCTTTTCCTTATTTTTATTTTTTCCAAAGTAATTTGGGGGGGGGGGGGGGGGGGGGGGGGGGGTGCATTGCACTAACTTGGTCCAAACTTTATATATAAATATACATGTCAGAGTGATATTTGTTTCTTGCTTTCTAAAGTTAACCAATCGCACTTAATTAGTAATCTGTCTCACATGTTATGTAGACATCATCACAAGTACAAAAGAATATAAGAATCACACACCTGAACCATTGACCAAAAACTTAATAAACATGTATATTCTTTACAAAAGCAATGTTCTTTCCACATTTTTTTGATTGGAACCGGTATTGACCCCTGCTTTAGATATCGGGATAGTCAAGAGTGGCAGCAATCTAGTCCCCCAAGCCATATTCTCTGTCTCAAACCCTATGTAAAAGCAGGAAAATCTTTTCACAGTGTCTTACCCTGTCTTGTGATGAAGTACCATCAAACTAATTTGGATTGCAACTTTAAGCTTGGCTGTGACACTGACCTTGAACACAGCAATCCAATATTTTCACTGGACACTTCTTTGCTTATGATGATCTATCATCAAATTGAGTTTGGTTGCAAAAGACTCACTGGTTTAGAACTAATAAAAGATCTAGTAGAAACTGTCACATTTTGATTATATAAGCCCTCTCTGCATTGTGACCTTGACCTTGAGGATAGAATCCCATTTTTTCGCATAACATTCTGGCTCATGGTGGTGCACCACAATACCAAGGATGGTTACAAAAGGTAGCATACACTCAGCTGAGTGGGAACAAATATGTGTCACATGCGTTACATCCCTCACCCCTGAAGACACCACAGTGCTTTCCCTTTTGTAGTAAAATAATACACCACACACAGCACAAAAAGAGGTCAAATGTTGCTGCCGTAAGTCAGCTGATGTGGACTCGTACATTACGGTAGGTCAAAAGTCAATGGTACTAGGTCAAAAGTCAGTGGTACTAACAGAAATAATTCTTTTGTGTGCTCGCATGTTACACCATTTTAAGACACCACGACACCTGAAGAAATGACTGTAATTTGTTTCGCATCTACACTCATGTCATTAAACAAGCATTAAAAGGAAGGTGAAATGCAGTTATCTACCAAGCATGTGAAAAAAAGAAAGTTCTTTAGTTTCTGTTGTGAACAAGTCACAATATTGTGATACACACTCAGAAGACACCATCAGTAACGTGCAAGACAGCGATTATTTTTCCTTTGTTTGGAGCTGTTAGTAGCAAGCAACACACAATCAATACCATTTGTATGTAAGAACTAGCCTCCTTCTTTCTCATGAAACCTGTTTTTATTCAATCATGAATGATTCCAAGGAAGTATCTGCGACCTTCTCTTATCCATATCAGAAATGGTGGCCATGAAAATGTCGTGATTTTTACCAGAAAAGACTCACAGCACAAGAAATAATGATGCATTCACCCATTGTGGCATTTCCCTTATTTCTCCAAACACATTACATCAGAAATATAGTGGTAGTTTAAAAGGTTTCATGTTTTAATTAGATTTTTATTTCATCAGCAAAGTGGCACCCTCTTTGTTCCAGTTTTCAGGAGAATGACCCATATGTAGTAATTACCATTCACCCTCCCCTTTCTTCAGCAGTCGCTGCTTCGGTCATGTGCACATCGCACCCTGCCCCTGCTTCTTTCATCACCTTTCCCCTTTCTTACAACATCAGCAGGCCACATTCAAATAGCGTACTACCCCATTACTTCCCCCCTTGTCAACAACAGTCAGAGGTTAGGTTCAATCTTTCAGTGGGTAGTAGTGATGACAGGACAGTGATAGTATATGTGGTGGATTTCAGAGACGTTGGATTGAAGTTTAGCTGCTGCAGAATTATCATGCATAACAGGCATCATTATTGTTGTCGCTTGTAATCATGTATAATTACTCACATATATGCTCTTATTATGTGTGTTTTTTAAATTTCAACTTCAACTGTATTCAAGTTTTTGTCATAAAGAACTGATTGTAATGCATGAACCGATTGTATGAACGCATTAAATTTGATGGAGCTTATCACCATACAGTTTAAAGATACAGTCATCCCACACACACACACACACACAACAACAACAACAACAAAACTACAAAAAACAAACAAACAAAATCCCCCAAAAAGTAAAGTTTAAAGATTTGTCATTACCTCCCATAAAAACAAAAGTAACTTACAGCATGTTTATGTTCATATATATAATTATACAAAATTCAAACCCAACTGGATAAGAACTTGCACAGACAACATAACCTCCAGTTTCATATCTCTTGTTGTGATTGAGCAAAGATGCAAAGATTCAAAGATCTCACTTAAACAATTTCTGAGAGAGAGATTAAAGCTAAGGTTAATGTAACATGCAGTAACTGCAGCTCAGAAACATGTCAGCTGTCTTCCTTAAATACACACAAAGTCATTCACTTTTTGTGAATGTAAGCATTAAAATGACACTAGATCAGACAAGAACTTAGTGAAAAAAATGAAGCTTGTGGTTTTGACCTCTTTTTTTTGTAACCTTTATCATTCTGAAGGAAGGTCAAGGTCATCACATTTGGTAAACATGGGTAAAGTTATGATCATGCAAAGTCTAAAAACATTGCTTAAACAGATTCTGTTGAAATTACCTCTCATGAATAACCACTTAATAATATTTCCCTTGAAAAAACATCAAAGTAAAAAGCAGCACAATACACCTGATCCATGAAATTTTAACTTGATCTGATAAGAACCAAAATCTCGCCCTTCATTGCTTTAATTGATGCCACTGTGATCTTCAAGAACAGGCCACTGAAGTATTTATAGGGTCACAAAATATCACCACTGTATGCCTAGACACTGAAAGTCAGTTATTGTCGGTACATATATATATACTTTCTCTCTCTGCCCATTTCCTTTGCATTAGGTCTGGTGACAGGTCCAGGCCCACATGCATAATGAGCAAATATCTCCCCTAATTGTGTTCATCTTTTAAATGATGATGGAAGTGAAAAAATAGGACTATTTGGCCACCTAATCGCAAGTTACAGACTCATTTTCCACAGTTACACAGCCTGAACGCTACATAAAAATGGTGGCTATGGGATGCTGCCTTTACTGACAGACTACTACAGAGGACAAAACACACACTTGTATGTACCACATACCACTGAAGACTACAAAATGTTCAAGCAATTAAGATGCATAATAACACAGACAATGAAGAGAGGGACAAGAACATCTTGAATAGGAAGGGGTCACTGGCTCACTTACACCTCTGCCACAATCTGGATATGCTTCTCACATTTTGATGAACTGACACTGTTACTATGATGCAAAAGAAATGAATATTTGCTGTTTGACAACACAATGCTCTAGCAATCCAGGTAATCAGTTTTTCCATGACAGGAAAGATTATCAATGATTCTCTGTTCTGTTGAAAAAAGTATGTAACAAATAGGTTACTAGTTGTAAGCAGAACTAATTATGCCCCAGGTTCACCTGCTGAAACATTTTGTTTTTCACGACTTTCAGTGAAGTTTTTGATGCTCCTAAACATTTCCATGCATATAGGCTGTCAGAACTGAACATTGTGCACTGTGCAACAGTAGTCTGAACTGAACTTTGACTCCTACTGGCAATTGACTATCAGCATGCAGTGTCCAATCAGTATCAAAGTTTTCTATGTCACTTGTGTTGCACTGCTGCTAAAACGAGGGGCTTTCCCAATTTAAAAATAAACACAGACAAACTGCAATGTTTTTGTTTTCAGCCTACTGATGACTTGTGTATGTGGAAGATGAGTCAGAATTATTGATTCCTTAGCTAATCAGGATTTGGGGCTATCCACCTTTAACTTTATTTGCTCCTCAAGCAAATATCAATGCAAGTATGGGCCCTGGTTATATTAGTAACAGTACATCAACACACCTAGCCTGGTATCAATATAGGACTGAAAAATGTTTAGTGAGTCTTGTGCCATCACTGTGACTATGACCTTGAACACACATCAATCAGATCTTTTCACATGACATTTGTTATGATGATACACCATCAAACTAAGTTTGATTCCAAAAGGATCATAGAAAGTCATATTTTGATTATATGACACAGTTTGAGCCTTCAATGTGACCTTGACCTTGAAAATAACAGAACACTATTCTTGCATGATAATCTGGCACATAATTCTGCACCACTATGAAAACTTGGTTACAACGGTTGAATTTTTTGGAAGATATCTGGACAAGCATTCAGTAATACGAAGGTTGAAAACTTCACTGTGACCTTGACTGTAACACACACAAAAACAATCATTCAAAAGCTTATTATGATGTACCATCAAACTTCAGTTTGGTCACAAATGGATCAGCATTTCAGGAAATACAGAAATAGTCATATTTCAATTATATGATTACATTTTGATTATATAATCCCTGACTTTGACCATAAAGACAGCAACCCAGTTTGCATGACACTCCAGCTTATGATGATGCATCACCATACCAAGTTTGGTCTCAAAAGGTTCAGTGGCTTAGAAGATGTCATCTGGACAAACATTAATTAAAATGTTCAACCTTCACTATGACCTTGAACACAGCAAACTTAGTCTTTTCACTGGATACTTTAACTTATGACGATCTACCACCAACGTAAGTTGGTTGCAAAAGAATAATTGGTTCAGAAGATACAGCCAAATTGGTCACATTTTGATTATATAATCTCTTGACCTGTGACCTTGACCTTGAAGAAAGCAACCCATTTTTTTTCCACATGATTTTTGCATCACCATTCCGAGTATGGTTGAGTGATTCAAAAGATTTCTTCTGGACAAAGCTTGGACACACAGACATAAATACCACAGTATACCTGCCCCCCTCCAATTTTGTTATTGGGGTATAATGACGTTGGTGCTGAACACTGATGATTCCACAGATTATTTTACGCAAGCCCAAAAGTGGCAGATGCCAAATTATAACTGATCCCATTTCGAGGTGATGAGCCAACTGTGGCTCAACCAGTCATACCTTTTATGACCTTGCTACCATACCAGCTGAGTAAGCTGAGATCAGTCTTCAGTCGCAAGTTACCGCAACTGTCTGACTTAAAAAATATGACAAAGCACATTAAAATGACACAGTCAAACCACATGCTTTGTAAAAGGTCCAAATTGGTTGAAAAAAACAACTGACACAAACAACTGCTGATGCTGTGTGACAGTGCTAGTGGCATCTTTGAAGCTCTTGTTCCTCTGGTAAAACCCTGAGGCTCACCCAATTTTGGGTGACTAAAAAGTGAGACACAATACTGACATGGGTTTGAGTCACCAGTGCAGCATGGATTTTTTCCCCCAGAGGAACCTTTTCTCCACCCCTTTACATATTGCTGTACACACGTACAGTGTAACTAGACACTCTAGCAGCTTAACTCCACCTTTGGGAATTTCAAAGATTACTGTAGGTGAAAATAATTCTGACATGTATCTCTGAACACAACAATTATTTTGCTTTAGCCACAACATTCTCACTGAGACAATACAATGTCTATAATAACATGTCATTAGCCGCTGATTGGGGCCTGTCTTTGAAACTAAATCCACCCATCACCTTGTGGCCTGACTCACATAGTGCATGAGGTCTGTGTCACCCACAGACCTCATGCACTATGTAGCCATTGGGAACTCTGTAGGATAACAAACTGATTTTTTCAATAACAGAACTTCATATTATATCATAATCAAAACAATATGGTCTGACTGCACACTTCCAACCGATTTTGTTCAGCCAGACCTATTTTCCCTATCTTGTTCAGATCACAAAGACCACTACATATTTTCGAGACATCACTGAACAGGCATACTGGGGAAGCCAGACAGAAGTAGCTATACATGGTAGTAGTTCAGCAATAGTATGTTTTTTATATATAAAAAGGGAAGGGGGAAAGGGTGTACTAAATCAGTGAACACTTCAATGATAAAGCAGAAAAAGCAAATGCTTGGTCACCTCACATTAAATATGAAGAGAGTTTAACATTCTTTTCTCTTTAAAAAAACACACTCTTCTTGCCACTTCAAAAATAAGTCACAGTCACTAAAAGATTTCTTCTGGACAAAGCTTGGACACACAGACATAAATACCACAGTACAAGGCTCAGTAGAGGCAAAGTTTCAAAAATAAATACCGTCCAAAACAACAACACCAACATGAACATTTCTTTGAAAAAGTATAAATAACTTAGCAAAGTTTGAAAGATTTTATTTTGATAATGACAGAGAAACCTCCAACATGAAGAGTTTTACCCCAGATTGCCTGTCACTGGCAGTCTCTGGACTAAACAATAATTAATTACATGCCTGAAGAAACTGTCACACAAGTCAACAAATACTGAAAAAACAGCAAAGAACAATAAGTTTATTATGTCTGCTACACAGACACTCAAAGTGTTTCTGTGTATTCTGGTAAAGTGTTCCTGTGTAACCTAGTAAAGCATCTCATCAACAGATCGGCTTGAAGAGCAAAATCAACTTTAATAGACCCCAATACTATGTACAGGCTGTGATCAATGGAGTTAGCTACATCTTATGTTCTCCAATTGGCCCATTTTCAAAGATAGATGCATAATGCACTTGCATGAGATGATACTGAATATAAAATAAACATGTCACACAAAATTTCTTTTGTTAACCAAGGCAATAACTGAATTAGACATAACAGAAAATGTCATGGACATTTAAACTTCTGACCAAATTCATTGTGACCTTAAATAATAGCCAAAATAAGAGTGACACCAGTGAATAAATAGTACCACTCCACAGCAGATAATAAAATAAAATAAAGTTATGAGGTGCTGGGCAATGGTGCAAAGTTGTGGAATAAAACATAATAAACATAATTAGTCAGACAAAAAGTAGAATTTCTATTAGGTAAAATGACTTCTGGCTTTAAAGAAAAGAAGAAAAGAAAAAAGAAAAAGAAAAAAAGGGAGTTATGAAGATTATATAAAATGACTTAGGCTTGAATTCATCAGACCCTACAAAAATAAACTTAACTTCATTGTGCTTATAAGGGAGCAGTGTTTAGACATACCTGTGTTCCAAGTCAGGAACCTGGGTCATTTCTAACCTCTGCCAACCAGTATACTTGCAGGGGTCTAAACTGAAAGGGGGCAAATGTTTCAGGTTTTCTCTCCCTCTCTTGTTAATCAAACAGAAAATGCCTTCCAACGTTAGAAACAAATGTTACCTCTTTAAATATGAGACAAAATTTAATGACCAGCATTCCCTCCCCCTCTTCTCCATACATTTGCTCCTTTGGTGCACACTTTAACTGCTGGCATCTTAAATGGATGTTCTGAGAATGGTCAAAATAAAGTTTTTGAAATATAATTAGCTGACATGTCATGTTAATTAAAGTTCTGTGTTCATCATCCACATGCATTCTAACAGAATGTCTTAAGAAACTTTAGTTCAAACTGGAATAAACCAGCCAAGTCAAAACAAATTCAACAAAAAGAATGACATGTTTTTCAAGAAAATTGGTCTTTAGCTGGGGTGGGGATAACTCAGTTGGCAGAGTGTCTGGCTAAAAAGCCAGATGCAATACCGATGCGGGTTCATGTCCACTGTGTAGCAAGGAATTTTTCTCCCAGAGCGAACTTCCAGTGAAGACTCTCTTATGGTGACAGCACAGCCCCTGTGTGCAATTGTATGCATCAACATCTGTGCTCATGTTAAAAATCTGGCAGCCATACCATTATCTGAACACAAAAAAAATACAGCACACGCTGATAGGAATGGGTACCGCTGCTCTTGTGGCTGCTGTGCCTTACACACATAAGGCGACCCAAATGTCTCACAAGGGACAATGGAGTACTGTTTTTTGTTTAATCCAGCAACATGCAAACCGAGTTAAATGGAGTACTGTTTTTTGTTTAATCCAGCAACATGCAAACCGAGTTAAACAGAGTGCATTTCCTAAAATAAGTAAACCCACAATATTGAAAATCTGCTGAGTGCATATTCAGTTTACATTCAACTTTTTAAATATAGTAATTAACCCACTGAAAGCATCTACAAGACATCACACAGTCACACAATCAGTATCCATACAGTCAACAACAAAATACAACTTACAGAGCTACTAATAGCAAAATTAACTCCATGCTTACACAGATGTGCTCTTGCAGTGCTTTCAGTATTTTAAGGGGGTGCATGGGACTCCCTGCTACAACATTTTGGGGTCCATGGGCAATTTTAAAGTGTCAAGTCTAATATGACAGCAGCTGCACAGAAGTATACTGCTTTGCACATATGATACCCTTTGGTCCTTTTTTGCTCATTTCTGGGTTCAATTCAGTTCTGTCAAATACCACTTTTAGTTGTATACTTTCAGGTCTGTTACCCCAGTATGGCAGTAATAGGTTTCTTCAAAGTCATTTTCTCTTTAGATGTGTTTTAGTAGCATCCATCTGTCAGTATCATAAGGACTTTTCAGGAGCAAAGTAAGAAAGCAAAATATGTGGCACTTTCAAACACAAAGTCACCACAAAGTATGTGTCTGAAACAAGTTAGCACTCTGAATCAGAGAACAGAATAGATCATTAATACAAGTAGCTAAGGTTGATTCTGTAATTAAATGTGCGTATCATGTCATTATTTAACATGATAGCAATCTTAACTGTTTTCTTTTAGTTGAAGTAGTATGACAAGTACATGTGCTTGTGTGTGGATGTGGGTAGGAAAGTGTGTGCATGTTTGCAAGACATACATCTTTAAGGCAGTTATTTAATTTTAGTCTTTACTGGCTTCTTATAAATTTATTGAAATTATTAATAATTACGTAGCAGTAAGTTTTGGGGGAAGGGTGTGTTGGCAATACACATAAGCACTGTTAGGGATTTTATCCAGCAACAGTTGTAAATATTCCATTTTGAGTTTTAGCATGCATGTGTGTGTGGTAGCTTACACTGCACAAATGAGACTGTTACATTGTTTAACTCTACTTATTCATAACTTTTATACATGGCCAATTGTAATGGCCAGTTATAGTGTTTTGTATATTTGTTAACATACTGTATGTTTTGTATATTTGTTAAAGGACAAGTCCAAGGTTTGGGGTGATTTTTGACATGATCTCCGTTAAAGCTCATTGAGAATGATGATGTAGGTGAAATTGTGATCTGAGTGTTATAAATGCACGATAAAAGGCATTTTCTGTTGTACCGAAAGTGTTGCCATGACGCCAAAATCATATACATATATGCACACTACGTCACTCTGGGCAGTCGTTGCAAAATGGCCAGCTCAAGCTCCGAAGATGAAGCTGATACTTCCAAGAGACCCACAAGAATACATCCGTATCAGTTTGAGCATGTCAGGCAGGATTCTGAAAGAGTATCAGAACATCGTGTCAGCAGCAGAATTGCCAGAATTGGCAATACGGACTGGTAAGTAAGCCATTTTCCTCACCACAGATCATCATGTACTGGTTGGCCTTTTGTATTATGAGTCGACTGAAGTGTCTCGTTTGATCGATGTTTTGTTGTTGTTTTTTCACTCTGCCACTTGATCAAACATGACTGATCCTGACAGAACTTCAGTGAAACTGAATTTCACATTTTTCTGTGTACCATGATAGAAATTATTTTTATATATTACTTCCAAGGTTGTGAGTAATGTGACTGAATCATCGGCAAGTGACGATTTGCTTCATGTAAATTGCAATGTAACAAACCGAACACAAACTTGCTTTCGGTCAACGCAAGTTGTAGACTGTTTACCAGGTGTGTGGGTACTAGTGTTATATTGAAGGCCCTTTTATTTTGTTGTTGTTATTGTTGACAGTCTGCTTCGCATATTCGTTTATCGTTCGTTTTGTTTCAGATGTTCTGCAGTCTGCTTTTTGCACAGAAGGAAATGCTGTTGGCTTCAAATTCTGCTTTGATATGCGGTATTCAATGAAGTTTGCAAAATCGCACTCAGTGAAGTGCTTGCTACACAAATGGGCATGAGGCACAGCATCAAAGTCAGCTTGTTTGAAATGCACAAATTTGACCCATTTTAACCTCACGGCAGGTCGATTCCACGGAAACTCGTGCATAGTTATGTTTTGGGTTGCTTGTGAATTGTTACAGTTTGCTGCAACACAGTAGGCCTTAGCGCTTTTTGTTGACCACACGCATACACACTCAATGAACAATCTAAGATGGCAACTGCACTGACTCCCCAGACTGACGTCACTTCCGAGAAAGTCATGTGACTGATGGAGGCCCCAAGACTGTAGTCTCGGCCAGCCTACAAAAAATAAAATTTATTAAAAACCTACTTAAACATTAGTTTTCATTTTTTATTTCATTAAATCTGAAACTAGTGACTCATTTGTTAATCATTTTGATGGTCACTTTGCATACTTAAAAACCTTGGACTTTTCCTTTAATCCGCTGTATTTTAAATGTCACTGGTGAATAAATATCCTTGTATCCTTACTACCACACAAGCCTCTCTTCATTACTATGGCGCCAGCATGAGCAAAATAAAGTAAATTTTCTTCAAGAAACTTCTTTTTCTTTTTGTAACCTTTTTTGGGGGGGGGGGGGGGGGGGAAGGGCAGCTCACAACAAATATTATCATGTTAGAAGCCTTCACAATGATAATCTGTACACAGATTGCTACTTAATCCTTAGTTTCTTTACATGACATTTGATATTACCCTTTTCAGAACCAGAAGACTGAAAGGTCTTTCAATGCAGGGTCTTACAGAATGTTTCACAGTGACATTATTTGTTACCTTGGGCTGGTATTAACTGTGTATTGGCATATTTGTGCCTCACTGATATGAACTAACCTGTGTAGTCCTCTACGCAGTAGACATTTTTAAACCAGTGTGACATCTGTCAGGTGGCAAAAGTGATTAACTGAAAATGGTCAGACAATCACAGAAACTGGTCAGATAAACAGCCATCTATTGGGCGATATTGTTAACTCCCTTGACTTTTGCCCGGCATTGCTTAAGTCCATTGGCTGCTTTTACTGCTGGTGCGTACTTACTTCACAATGGAAGGCGATGACAGTGAATTGACAAATCTTACACAGCCAACTTTAAAGGCATTTTTTGAGGCCTGCAGTCAGAATGTGTCTGGCAACAAGCAATAACTTGTTGCTCATGCTATAGGATGCCCCAAAATGCATTTTTTCCACGAACTCGCTATCTTCTGGTCAGCCAAAAAATGATGCAAAGACACTTTTTTCCACCCTCTTCCCCCTTTCCCCGGTAATTTTTGCAACTGCAACAGTATTGGCATTTGTACTGCTTTGCAATTCTAGGTTAAACTTCCACTGTTATACACAGCGTGAAGCAACGCCTACTCCGAAATCAGCGCTAGCTACTCCCTTCATAAAGTGGCTATTAGGTGCATCAGTTCCCCATGACACTTGGGATTATGATGTACCACCACATCCAGTCTGGTTACAAATGGTTCTGCAGTTTGAGGGTACAGTCAGGACAAATACTGACTTGACATTTTGAACATTGCCAGGACCTTGACCTTAAACACAACTGCAACAGAATCATTAGTTCAGATGATATAGTAGAAATAGATATATTCTATGACCTTGAACCTGAAGTTAGCAACTGCATTTTTTTTTCACATGACACTCCACCTCACAACGATGTACCACCACATCAAGTTTCATTACAAAAGGTTAAGCATTTTAGAAGGCATCTTCAAAAAGCCCGGACACACAGAAAGGCAGACAGGACATACTTTGTTATAATTTAATTATGGGGTGTAAAAAATAAAAAAAATTGTTTGGCATACAGTACTAAATTCAAATTTAAACTACACCCATGTTGTGTAACACAAGTGTAAAATGACAATTCAAACCACAAGAAATGAAACAGCAAGACCTACAGTACACACGCAGGCACGCACACACATGTATGCACATGTACATACATCACATCAGTCAACTTAAGAACAAGTGGGGGGGAGGGGGGGAGGGGGGTAGAGAGTTTGCTAGTAGTAGTACGTTTTAAACAGATGGGTCTTCAGAGCAGTTTCAAATGCATATGAGGTGGTCTAAATAACATTTAACAAAAGTCTAGTGGTCAGTCACCATAAACAAGTGGTCAGTTACCCTAAATACTGACCTGTGGATATTTTGCACCTATCACTCATGTCATGTCATGCAACTTCCCTTATCCAGCTACAGGCTCATAATAATCCCTCTCCTTCCTTTAGCCTAGTTTTGTTTTCTAATCATTACCTTGGAATTCCACTAATGACACTCAGCACTGTCTGAATCACACACCTGGCACAGTCATCCATAATATTCCATGGCCCATACGAAGAGCAAACAATCCCCTTAATTATGTTTATCCTTTAAACAGTGATGACAATGGAAAAGATCAGCATGTGTGGATTATAGGACTATATAGACAGCCTAAACAAGTTTAAAGTAATTGAATAACCTTTCTACATTTAAGTAGACTAAATGCTGTATAATTGCTGCAGCTCTGATGCTGCTGTTCCCAACAGTTACTATTGATAAAAAATATTTAAAAAAACTTCTACAGACTGACTCATGCCACATACCAATGAATACCACAAACTGTTCAAATCATTTAGATTTCTGCATTAAGACACACCATAGTCAACACAGATGATGAAGAGTGGGACAGGAAAATCTCAAACATCTGTTACAATCCAGCAATGCTTCTCAACTTTTGGCAATGCTAATTCCCTTCTGATGGCAACACTGTCTGCCATTTTTCAGACAATCCAGTTCAACTGGGAAGGTGGTCCAGAATAATGAAATCACTTTGCCTTTGATTTATTGTCACCTCCTTTAGACCAAACAAAAACAAATGACACACTTATTGTTTGACAACATAATGTGCTTTCAAGCCAGGTAATGAATTCTTTGATGACAGAAAGATAATGGTTCTCTGTTCTATCAAAAACAGTCTATGACAAATAGATTGTTGGATGTCAGCAGAACTAATTATGCCCAAGGTTTACCCACAGCAATGAAGTATCATTCTTCACTTTCAGTGAAGTTTTCCCTTCCCATAGACTTTTCCATGGAAGCAGTCAGACCATTAAAAACAGTCTGTGACAAAATAGGTCGCTGGACTTCAGCAGAACTAATTATGCACAAGGTTTACCCACTGGGACAAAGTGCAGTTTTTCATATTCAGTAAGTTCTCCCTTCTCACATACTCTTCTATAGAAGCTGTCGGAATCCAAAAATGTTTGAACTGATCTTCCAAGCACTGTACAAGTGACAAAAGCTCAACAAAAGAGAAGTTTTTCTCTTTCATTTTTCATCGTTTTTAACTGTTTATCTGTTGTTTAAGTGTCATTTTGAGGCTTGACAAAGGGGAGTTCCCAAAAAATGTGCATATTGTGTGTCCATGTCAAGATAAATAAGCGTTCCTTTGAACCTTTTTGTGTTTGGATCTTGGCAATTTACAATTTTACCATCATGTGATGTAAAATTAATTTTAAGTTTTTGACATCATGTAAAACAATGCAATTTTGACCAATTAATCAATCAATGACAACAACATAGCTGAACCAAAAACAGGTAAGTGTCCTAGTTCTCCATCTCATTTTTTATCGTTTCTCACCATTTAACTGTTATATCAAGTGTTGTTTGTAGCGTTCTCCATCTCATTTTTTGTTTCTCACCATTTAACTGTTGTATTAAGTGTTGTTTGTAGCGTTCTCCATCTCATTTTTTTAAAATTTCTCACCATTTAACTGTTGTATTAAATGTTGTTTGTAGCTTGATAAAGGGGATTACCCCCAAAAATTGTATGTTGTGTTTTGTCCTAATAAATAAGTGTTCTTTTGAACCTTTTGTGTGTTTGGATCTCAATTAATCAATGTTTTAAGTCTGTTCACAGCAAGGTACTATTAGAAAATTTCCCAATCTACAAAATAACCATAAGAAAATAGCTAGTTTGAAGCCTATTGACAACTTGTGCATGTGGAATGAGAGCTGGACCTACAGACTCCTTGGCTAATTGAGATCAGGGGCTACTACCTTTATTTGTCCTTTACACATAATAATGGGCTCTGATGATAAATCAAATTTATTCTCTCACCATTATATGCCAGTGGTCACTGATGAGCTACTCAGGTAGTGAAACATATCTGACCTAGGCAACCAACATAATAATGGTCCCCACCAGGATCAGATTTTTGATAACCTGTCTGCTCTCTGCATAGCATTACAGGTGAAAAATATGATTCGGCTCTGCACCCAATATGCTCAATATTTATTAAGTAGGTAGGGCTCTCTCTTTTTTCTTCTCCATGTCAGATTTCTTCTGTTTAACCCATTTGTCACTACAGTTGCTGAGCAGTGACTTGTCGCGAGAACAAATCTGAAACAGAATGAGACCAAGAGTGCTTGTGCAGAATCAACATACAAGGGAGTTAATTACGCGCACATCCCCCATAATGCTTGCATGTGAGAAAAAGGCCACCACCATCACCAGTTTCAAATAAAACTTTGATGCTTTCATTGGCATTTCATTTGCTTTCTTTTTTGTTATGAAAGACGTCACACAACCATAACAAGAAAGACCTAAGTTGCCTATGGTAACTCTCACATGGCATGCATGTAAATACAAGGTACATAAACTCTCACCTGGCATGCATGTAAATACAAGGTACATAAACTCCACAAGAGGTACATCCTCTGATGATCTATTAGTATGATTATGATCAACAGAGGATGCATCTCTAGTGGAGCTTATGTACCTTGTATTTACACACATACCAGGTGAGAGTTACCGTAGGTGACTCAGGTCTTTGTTGTTTACTTCTATGGCGTCTTTCAAGTGCTAATTAAATCCCTTGTGTGCTGATTTTGTAGCAAGAATGCCAGTGTTGCCAAGCAATGACTTGTAGCAAGAACGCCAATGTCACTGATCATTGACTTGGGTCAGTGGAGTTACTAAACCTCTTGAATTGTTTGTGAATGAAACCACATGGTCCCAAAGTTAGTCACGTGACAAAAACAAGACTGGCATTATCTTTGTCTTTGTTCAATTTTTACTGCATTTTCAATATTTTTTTAACTTGGGAAAATTGCTTACACTTCATCAATGAGCTGTTCCTTACATGGAATTGTTCATTACAGTATGGAGCAAGCAATGAGCATGGTTATGGACGATCAGTCACCAAATGTACTTGCTGCTGACAGTGACAGTGGTTCAGCTTGTGATTTGCTTTGTTGACATTATTGTGAGTGAATTGCAAACAAATTATGCAAAAACACTTAACATGTTTATTTCATCATTTCTACAACATCAAAATCAAACTTTAATCTCAAAATAAACCAACCCATTTCATGCTCCATTCAACTGTTTTTAAACTGATGTATGGCTGAATAAGACTGGATGAGTGGTTGAAAAAATACAGCAGTTTGAGTTAGGTAGGTAGTGATCTGCAATGTAGCACTCCAGCACAGCTGGTTCTGAGCTGCAGTGTGCTTCTGCACTGCTGGATTCCAGGTGTATACTTTGCATGCACTGCTGGCGTTGAAAGGGTTATGGTCTTCCAGATCTAAATCTAATGCCTCAACAATTAATTACTTGCTTGTTTTTGTTTTTTCTACACTCAGACCTAAAATTCATTCCCTAAGAGAAATATGACTATACACACAGCAACAACAATCAGGGTATTTACACTTCCATGGAAAACAACTTACCAATTCAAAGTTATTCTTGTTTGTTCATCTGTTTCTTTTATCTTCTGATTTGCTTCGTTAATCTATAATTGCAGCACCAGCATGGATGTTTCTGCTGACCAGTATTTCTGGCCATGTCAAAAGACATGTGGATGGCATGACACAGTTCATATGCTCTAACATAACTTGAGGCTTTAACTGGGATGCTAGAAGAAAGTATATAACTGCATGAAGTAGTCAAAGTACCTTACAAGCTACTCACACAGGTTGCAACCCTTGGACCTTTGTATCACTCATGAGTGTACAACACATCAGGAAGTGACTCAGTACCAGCCACTCATGGTTGGTGGATGAACCATCAATAAAAGCTAATCAGCGTTAAAAAAAATCAAAAAAATCCACAAAAAATGATGGGATGGTGGTGTGTGTGTGTGTGTGGGGGGGGGGGAGGGGGGGGGGGGGGTCACTTAAAGCTAATGTTGTGTAAAGACAACTAGATACCCTAACATGTATCACTACAGAGTAATTATTAAATAACAAATGTTTTCAAAAATGATACTTGATCTTGTCTCGAGCAAATAATGAATGACTAAATTAAAATTTATATACAGCACACAAACACTTCCACACAAAACCTTGCATTTTCACAGAGCCATGTATCAGTATTAGTACTGCCACATAAAAATTCCAGTCTGGATGCTTTAAGAAATAAGCTGATCCAGCTTATGGAAGTCAAAAAGAAGGTCCCTGTGGAGCATGCTGGCCATAAAGACAGGGTACAGCCTGGTGCTTTGGCACACATGCACTTGTCTTAAAGTCCCTTAAGTGCTAGAAGAAAAAATGCAACTCAATCTTGGGCTGGGTCCATGCCATAAGCATATGACAAACTAAACATAGAATATATTTTATTTTTGAACATCAATAACATGGGCTGTCTATCTTCATGTTTCAGAAGCTATGTGGACTGTCCAACATGATGATGAAACTCGCCTTGCGCAGGACTGTGGTGAATGGATGGACATGGTAACATGTGAAGCCAAGCTGTTAATCTGAAGGAAGCAGAAGAAAACAATGGCCTGGTTTAAACATCTCTCTGTGAATGATGAAACAACTGGCTCCCCAAGAAATGCTGTTACTGTGATCATCTTGAGAGGGCATCACCAACAGTAGACTGCTGATACATTGTCAGTTATGAATCAGCATTGGTGTCTGTTGCATCAAGCAACCCAACTATCACGCATAAAAAACACAGGGGCTTGCTAGCTCCAACAGAAGTTTCAGACATCAGTTCTGAGTATTCATAAGTGAGATGTTGTTTAATGCCAGCTGCTTTGATCATCTCTGTAAGAACTGTTCACAATCAGAAGAACCTCAACAGGTTTAATTCTTGAATATGTTCACACCATTTGGCTCACTGCAACTTTCAGTCAAATATTCATCATTACATTGAAAGTGCTGAAAATGTTCAGTGCTTGCCACACGACTAGATCCAATCATAGTCCAGCACGACTGACAATTTCGTGCAACAATTGGCTAATCATAAACTGTTTCAAGTTTCTAGCATCACAAAATCATCCTCAACAAGCAGAGGAAATCTGTTCTTGAGTGGTTGATGCACAAAGCGCTGAGGGACATGGCTGATTTCCCAAGCTATGTGAGCACAAAGTGAGGGATCACCAGTTGGCAAGACCAGGCTTACTGAGTGTCATGAAGTAAATCTGACAGGATGATCCTGACCGCACGGATGAAAAGAACACCTGCAACACAGAGGTAGTCACACTTGGATGAGAATGACCAGCACAAAGTAGCTCTTAAAACAAGGTCTGCATGACAATTTGTAATACACCATAACATAATGCTTGCATGTTTACATACATGTACACTAAATAATGCTTAAACACTACTGATATCTACGTTAAAAAGGTACAACAGCTGCATGATTTGTCACCCTTGCATTGGTGACAAAAGGAGCAGGCACCACCAAAACAGAAATTTGGTATTCTTGAAACAGGGTTTTGTTTTCTTGAAACGTCAGCATCAACATTTCATTACTTTCTCTATCATACCAACCAATTTATAAAATTACCAACACATACTCAGTCAGCAAAATTCACAAAATTCATTAAGTTCCATTAGAACACTTTAAAATCAACTTGTGCCTTGACTTACCAGACTATCAGAGCTAAGAAGCTAGTTCTTCCACTCAAAGTTATGAACAGTTTACAAAATAGCTTCTTGAAAGTGTTGTGCTTTTTAACAGCAGAGTTTTAAAACAAGACCGTTGTAAGGCCTGATGTGTACAGTTGTAGAACACCAGATTGAAGAATTTAATACAGCCAACAACTGTCTAGTAAATAATCTTCTGGATGTGATTCATTTGGACTTACTTCTGGTACACCCTTGCAATGTCTACAAGTTCATTAGGCATGAAAACGCCAACTTATTGATATCTTCAATGATATTCTTGTTGTTTACTGCATCAAATTGCTGCACCCATAATCTGCTGCATTTGCCATTTTGAACTTGACAGAAGAGAGACAATTCAATTGAATAATGTAAGAGTTATGTGGATGCTATTGCCACATAATCGGGTAGCTTACGCTGCACTGACAAATAAAAATAAAAATAAATTTTAAGTATAAGATGTCAAACAAACTTGGTTGCACAATAACAAATGGTCAAACGTATGATTACATTCCATTGCTCCTGTGTGACTTATCTCCCAGCAAGTGTCTGAAATGGTCTGCAAAGCAGAGACTTGTACAACAATCCAATGCCGTAAATGGCAAGAATATCACTGAAGATGTTGATAGCTTAGCATTTTCATGCCTAATAACACCATAGATATACTAGGGTGTTGCAAAAGTGATTGATAAGGAATTTTGGAACCAACACCCAAGGCAAACACATTGCACTATAAAAGCCACCTCAAAGCCTTGACACTGTCACAGAATATTCTTGTACAGCCAGCTGATTCGACTCAATATCCAGCCCTGACCATTTCTATTCATACTTTTCATTGCAAAAGATGCTACCACACTGAACAATATTGGTTTGGAAAGCCATGCTAATTTGTTCAAGAATGTGACAGCATACTAGTACTGTGCAAAAATCATTGATCAAGAACTGCATTGCGCATACCCAGAAATAAAGTTAATTTTCAGGCTATTTGGTTCACCAAGACCACAAGTGCCTGCCCACATTTCCTGAAACAGTACATGATCACTTTCAGAATTTTGTTTTAATTCAAAGCCACAGGATATAGTGGGTATGTTTTGGGGCATATTGTGGACGTATCTGGAGCATATATACGCCAGTGGGAGTTGCAAGTTAGCAGAAGCTGTGCATGCACAGAAGCAAGTTCAACCCTGACCGTTTTTGGCTAAAACTGGGTGTAAAACACCAAGTTACTTACTTACTTGATCTCATGAGCCTCATAGTAAACCAAACAGTGATATAACCGCAGCGGTTGACTGGGTGTAAAACACAAAGTTACTTACTTACTTGATCTCATGAGCCTCATAGTAAACCAAACAGTGATATAACCGAAGTGGTTGATTGGGTGTAAAACACCAAGTTACTTACTTACTTGATCTCATGAGCCTCATAGTAAACCAAACGCTTTGTATCATAATGCACCACCATGCCAAAGTTTGATTATGTAAGGTTGGGCAGTTCAGAAGATATATTATCTGGACAATACCATGTGTCATTTGATGGGTTTATGTCAGTAATACCCTGTCATACAAAACACAGATTGATTTAAAATGCTTGACATTTACAACAACCCAATAAACATTTTCAATAGTTATCTGCTAAATTTGACAAATGCCCAATCCCATATGGAATTTCCTGGTGTTCTACATAATACCAGCCACCTGTAGATCTTATGACCTGAGGACAACTGATGAGGCTGCAGCCATGGTGTGAAACGGACACTTGGGAAGCAGCTAAACTCTTTGCCAAGATAAATGATTGCTTGTGAAATGCATTTTTCACTGGGTGGCCAACCAACTAGAGCTCAGATATGCAGCAGGAGAGCCCAAACCAATGCCAAAGGTAGTTGAACCATGAACCTTTCAAGTGCCTTATTTGATCACTCAGTCTTTTCAGATAGCTAACCAATTAAGTAAACATAAGAGAGAGAGAGCTAAACTGAGAATTTTAGGTCAGTTCAAGGAAGACAGTAATGATCACTATTTCTCACTGTCTCGGAGAAGGGAGATGAAGCGGCCGATCCATTACAGATACAGTCTAGAAGAAGAGCAGGGAAATCTCAAGCCAAAAATCACCTTGTCATTTCTTTCACACAAGAATTTCAGCTTCTGTGCTTTCTTGTGCATAAATACTCCATCCAGATGGCCTGTCTCTGCTGATCGAATCTCAATAGCCTTGTTCCCCCAGCCCATAATCTGTCCTGTGCTGATGTATGCTGAAAACAAATGAACAACCAATAACAGAAAATGTGTCTGGGTGACACACCAAGTAACAAGGGCATCACTAACCTGTTTTATTGTTAACAGAACTAAGTGTGTCTAACAAGCTTGAAAACTGTAGACATTCACAATCTCACCTGAGGTGACTGCTGCTGTCTGTAATGAATATTTGCACAGATGAACATCATTAGACTGAATCAACTTAGATGTTTTACCACTGCACACCATAATCTCTACTCTTCTCAAATAGCTGAGGAGCCATTTACACTTGCAACATTTCTGAGCTGAGCTAAGGCTGGGTGCAAAATTTACACTTGGCCATCCAAGAACAGCATGATGGGGATGGGGTAACAATACAGAACAGTCTAGCAGTGTCTCTCTCTTTCTGACACATCAATACATCATTCACTCACACCCTCCAAAGCTGCCAACCCTTCACTAGACCTAAGAGTAGCAAAACCAGATTTTACGTAATCAGATTTTGAGTGCAGTCCTCCTTTGCAATTCGATTTTGCGGTAACATGCACCAGAACTGCTGTCTAGCATGCTTGGCTGCAGAGAGAGTGATGTTGTGCACTACAAAGAAATTTGTGAAAAGCATCTCCACTCGAATTATATCCAAACGCTGTGAAGATGGCATCTCACAACCCCATAAAATGGGAAATCTTCAGCATACTTCCTATCGCTTTTCCTTTGTTGAAGTGATGTTTTGAGTTGATGTGTCACCATTCCGCCATGGGTGACAGAAAAGTCCCAAGAGACAGGTGCTGCACTTTCATGCAGGACACTCTGCACTGATCAAACAATGCACAGAAACCTTTTTGTATATATACATATTCTTCCTGGAAATTTTGATGTGCGTTTTTTTGAAAAGATTTACTACCCAGGAGATTGCTTTCAGCTTTTTGCTATGGCACGGCAATTTGAAATGGCTGAAAACAGAAGTGGGAATTGAACCAAATGCTATGACTGGTCAGCTGGTTTAAAAAAGTGAACGCTGATTCGCTCTGGCACAACCAACACCACAGACATGAAAAAGGCACAAGTGCAACCGGTTGCTGGCACATTTGATGCCCATGCACACACACGCACAGGATGAAAAATAAAAAATAAAAAATAAATTGCGGGGAGGGGGGAAGGTAGTGATATGATCATGAGCGTAGCAGTGTAGTGCAGTGCCCTTGGGCATAGTAAACTATGCCCAAAACATTGTGATTGGCAGCTCTGACTCTCTATCTCTCACACACACACGTGTGCACACACACGTAGAGATTACTAGTGATAAATGGTCTGAAAACCTGAGAGTAATTTATTTATTTTTGGAGGTGACTGGAGAGGGAGATTATATACCTATCGCTACACTGTCACCACCAGAATGATTCCTGCATTAAGATGGGCAGCGATGAGAGCCATTTTAATGTTTCAGTAGGAAGTGACAGACAAAGTCACAAGACAGTGTCCACAAACCACAACCTTTTTGATGAGAAAGGAGAGCTGAAGCGGTATCAAACCAAGGTCCTTCTGCTTACCAGCCTAACACCTTACCGCTAGGCCAAACCGGCTCACGGAGAATAAAGTCCTGACAGAATAATAATAATATAACTTTTGCATAGCACTATCCTCTGGTGTATACAAACTCACTGCGCTTTACAACATTCTTCAACATTTTCTAAGTTTCACAAACATAATACATATAATTATGACAACTAACAATGTATAATATACACACACAAAAAGTACAAGTGCCATATGAGAAGCAGCAATATATAAAGAAAATGAATCATTATATCATCATAATACCTACCCTTAATTCCATCCCGCCCAGTCCCCACCCCCGCCCCCAACTGACACACACACATGCACACACACAAACACACACACATGAATAATAAACAGGTACCTCAGACATCAGGCAGATTTTTGTTTTTTGTTTTTTAAATTTGCCAAGTACATCAGTGTGAGGCGTTTATTCGCATAACATGCATCCATCCTCTAAAATAATGCTGGCTTTCACACTCATTCATATTTCTTTTCCTGAAGCATTTTGTAAACAATATTTTTTATTCCCCAAATAGTCCACTTTTGTTTACAGTTAATCATTTATACTATAAAAAAAATATTTTAAAAAAAGGTAGATGTTTCAATGAAAGTAGAGTCTATAAAGAAAATGCATAGGTTTGAATCGTTTTCTGAACACCACTTCTTTACATTATGAAAAAAGTTGATTGCTTTTGCACATGGTACTTATATGAAGTGGTTCTTACGTAGTGCACAATCAATGTATGTGCAAATATGGCAGTCATCTATGTTTCAGCAACACACAAATGATTAGAAAATATGTTTACACTAAAAACTCTTTGGTTTTAACCAAATATATTCTTGAAAGTTTATGCATTGATCTGTGGACAATTCTTGAAAATGACCCATGCATGATAGCATGTGTGTGTCTACAGGAACATGTGGTGTGTGTGTGTGTGTGTGTGTGTGTGTGTGTGTGTGTGTGTGTGTGTGTGTGTGTGTGTGTGTGTGTGTGTGTGGTTATTGACAAGCAGCAATATTAATAGTAAGCATTAAAAAATGTCTCTTGACATGCATATCAAATGATAATGCATGAGCATACAGTTTGCTTTTTTGTTTTTTCCCCATACATTCTCATTGTTGCCTACAATCCTCACTGGATTTCTCCACTTTTATTTTAATCTTCTTAAGTTCTTGATGAAAAAGAAATTCAATTTCTACATAATTCAAATGGGGTACTCTATTTAAACATATCCACACAAAATTTGCTACTAACATTACTATTATATGATTAATAAATTGGATTACTGTATCAAAAGGTTGACTGTTTCCATTATAATATAACCAAGCAATATGTCATCACGGTTAACTTCAGCTTGATCTCAAACTTGTGTTAAACTGTTAGTTCTTTTCATGATACCTTGGTGAGGAATCAATCCCAGGGCAGGGGGTCTGGTTACATCTGTATATTTTTGTGTAATGTAATCGCAGCTTCTTTTTCCCCCCATCTTTCTTTCTTCGTCCATGATTCATGGCCCATTGGTCAGTTTATTAAGTAATAGCGCACAAGTCTTCATGCTGGCTGTCCCTGAGTTATTATTGTTTGTTGTGAACATTTATTTAGAATAATTCAGAAAATACCTGTCATTTTTGCTTGTCTGTGGTCTCAAATTATTTGTTTATTTCTCAATGACTTCTTGTAGTTATTTCATTTGGTGGCATTGCCTTCAAGCAGTATTTTCATACCTGACTAAGCAATTATTTTCATATTTTTCTTTTATGTTTTGATTTGATTGACAATTGCCAGAATGTTCAGCCATTCAGCTCATTTGCTTCTCCACCCCTCCCAACCTGTTCAAAGTTCCTCTTCTTCTTTTTCACCATTATTTCCTTCTTTTTTGTCTTTGGTTTGGCTTCTTCAGCTGTTTGCTTAACTGGCTGCCTTGAGTACAACTGAAATATCGTTCACATAGTAGACAACCTAACTAAACATTGCTTCTTCAATCCTGTTGTACTAATTCCTCATTCTCAAACATATTATTGCTTAAACGGCCCATGAACACTGATTTTGACCGATTTTAGCTTCAGATGTCATCCTTGGTATATTCCACTGACTAAATATTTTCACACAGTAAATACATGTATATATTCCATGCCTCAGTAATAATTTCATATTTTTCAAGCATCTTAAATGCTTATCAATTGCAAAACAAGACCAATATGTCACGGCAGAATGGGCAAGGGAAATAACTGCTGTAACCGCGTGATCACGTCTGTTTTGACTGAGAGTTTACTTGGAGCTGTAAAGTCAAAGGCTAATCGTGATGTCATGACAAGACTTGACTGCCACTGGCATTGTTGCTTCTACAGTTTCTGTGCACAAAAAATTTGCGAAAAAAGTTGGAAATGGCAACTGGAATACAGCCATACCAGTATGAGCCGGTTGCGGATATCAATTTTGGCATCGACTGGGATAGTTCAAGTGATGACGAAGTGCCATGAGAATAGTGGTGGTTATGCTTGTGTTTACTGTATATTGTGATGGGTGCGATACTACGTGTTGCTGCATACTTTTTAAGTGTTAATCTTTTACATATGTACACTGTCTTTGTTCTCTATGTGTGGCACCCACATTTTCCTCTGAAGGAATAAAAAAATTCTTGACCGACTTGACTGCACTAAGAGCACAGAAACAAAAATAACTGTGCCAACGACAAACAGATGGAAAGCCAAACTAACCATAACTAACCCCTCACTAACCCGGCCTCCATCTAGAAACACAATGGCTGCAGACTGATAAAGCATATCGCTTAATCAGGACTACCGATGACATAGCATCGGGATGTAAACAAATGCAGACGAAAAGAGAAATGCAAAATGGCTGCCCTAATCAGGCAAGCTAACAGCAGGTATGAATTGGCCAATAAGCCAAAGATTTAAAAAAAAAATGTATGGTGGAAGAGAAGAGAGAGAAAACAAAACAAAACAACAAACACTTTCTGAAAAGAAAGAGGCTGGATACACGTAATCTGTGTTCACAATATAACCCACTTAGCAGTGACAACAACACTGCGGGGCAGCAGACGCTCATGAACTACCCCACACAAAGAAAGACTGAGCAGTTTCGTTAAACATTGAGACTACCCCCCTCACTCGTACATCATAAATGAACGCTATAACCTGAGAAACAAAAGGGCAAGCCAAGAGAAAAAACAGTCAATGGCAAGAACCAGTAACTAGCCCAACCCCAAACCCTAACCCAGGGAGGCCACGAAATCGCTAGTCTATTGAACTAGAGCGAACAAAACTTTTTTATCTTTACATATGATGAAACAAAACAGATAATTGGGAAAATAAAACACCCAATAAAAGGCAGGCTCCCTGATGAGGTCTAGCCTGTTGTGAAAGCTAGAGTAAACACAACGAAAAAGACTGAAATGCCATGCACCTAACAAGGCTCGAGAAAGATGCAATGATGGGGGAAATAAACAAAGGCCCAACTATTATTATACTATTCATAGCTTTTATATAGCGCTATTCTCTGCTCTTGAGCAGACTCAATGCGCACATTAGCATGTGATTCTGAATGAATGACTGTATCCTTTTATAGCGCGTATTATTAATATCCACGGAGGTGGTGTACTGGTAGCGCTCTGTGGATGTTGCATGGATGGTGCCACGTGAAATGTTGCCGTTTCAGCGCAAGTTCTTTGTACACCATTCAACCATGCACCAGGTTATAGTGTTACTTCATTCAAAGCCACATAGGTAGGGTGTATGCGTGTTTAGCTGTAACCTGCCACCTGCACTTTTGGCAGAATGACTGGGATCTTTTACGTGCTACTGTGGTAACACGGGAGTGGAACGGATACCGAAATAAGAGTCAGCACAGAAAGGTGACCCTGGAGACAAAAACTCTCCTGCCGCTCCTGCAGGGATTTGAACCCACGACCTTTCAATCACAAGTCCAGCGCTCTAACCACTACTGGCAATGGCATTGGAGCTTCATCCTTGGAGATTTGAACTGGAATTTTTCCCAAGTCAGTTACCCTGTGAACACCCCTACAGACATGTATTTGAGCCCAAACTGAATGTTTGAAGCAGTGTGCGATCTGTGAAGCATTTTTTTCTAAATGCTTTGAACAGAGCATGTCGTGGTGTTTTGGTTCCCACTTCTTTGTGGCTAGGTCCCATAGATTCATTGCCACTTGCCACTGTAATTTTCTTGTTTCATTTTTAAAAGGAAAAGCATGGAAAGAAAACTCCATTGTCAATTTTTCGCAGCAACCAACCACAGCACACTCGCTTGGCATGCTTTAAAATTTGCCAGACTACTTTCGATTCAATTTTGTTCAAGTCGTTACTGAGCCATGCAGGTCAGTTATCTTGTCTTGATGTCACGGAGGTCACGTGACCGAAACCTGGGATTTTCAGCTGCAGACGATGCAGCTGCTCGAAGTGTCGTGTTTGTTTTCATTCAAATCAATACTTTTACGTACCTCAGGAAAATGTCAATATATCAAACGAACAGCGTGTATGTTAAACTTTATTTATATAGTACAATGTAAGTGATAGTTACAACTTAAAATCAGTGTTCAGGGGCCCTTTAAGGCTGTCACAGTCCAGTTTACAAAAAACATTATATGTCACAACACTGTTTACTGTGTCTGGCATGGATGGCTTGCCTGATGCCAGCAGAAGTAACTCCAAAAACACCTTAAAAATAGCACTGTGGCAAACAGCCTATTCTGATGCATTCTCTACATCAAAGCAGTCTTTCAGACCTCTGTCCTTTGTTTACGATCATCCAACAACAACAAAAATATCTATGTTCTCTTTCACAACACCAATCATAATGATGATTCTGCAGTGGAAGATCTCTCCAACTCAGATTCTGTTTATTTTGCTGAAGTTGAATGGTTCAGGAACTGGTGCAGGTATAATTCCCTTGACCTCAATGTAAAGAAAACAAAGGAAATACTGATTGATTTCAGAAAAAGCTCCAACTGTCATTCCAGATCCCTTTACTGATAGAATGAAAGTTGAAAGAGTGACTGAGTACAAATATCTAGGAACAGTCTTAGACAACAAGCTGAATTTTAACAAAAACACTGACTTCATTCACAGAAGATGTCAGCCAAGAATAGTTTGCCTTCAAAAGCTAAGATCTCTTACTGTTAGTGCTGCTGTTTTACGCACTTTCTACTGGAGTTGTATTAATCAGTTTTAACATTTTTGTTCCTGTGCTGGTTTGGAGGCTTGAATGTGAAAAGCAAAAATGTCCTGAATAAAGTGGTGAATGTGTGTGGCCAGGTTGTGGGTGAAAGACAAGAACACTTAAGTCAGTTGTATGAATGTTGTGTGGTACGGAAGGCTAGGGTGATTGCAGATGACAACAGCTTCTTCCACCTGGTAGACGATCTTGCGTACCTAAATCTAATACAGTCAAAACAAAGTTTTGTTTTGCAGTCAACAGAATCTCTGAACGTCAGAGAAGTGTGTGTGTGAGTGTGTGTACGTTTGTGTGTGCGTGTGTGTAAATTACGTAAATTACTAGTTTGCTTACATTGTAACTTTTGTATTTTCAATAACTGTTCTTTGAGTTTTAAAATATACAATATGTGTTATTGTGTACTGTGATGCGGTTAATGTTCAGCCACATTTTAATTTCTCTCATGAGATAATAAAGTAATCTTGAATCTTGAATCCCCACATCCTATGAATCCCTGGCTCCAAGTGGCACATCCTGGTCAACAGCTCCACAGTAATTAAGATATTTTGTGACAGGCCCCTCATCGCCTTCAGGCAAAAACTTAACCTCTGCAACTCTCTTGTGTCTTTCCCTCACCACAAATGTTTCAGCACCACAATGCTTGATCCCAGGCGTCAATGTGTCCCTACTTTTGGGCTGATGTCTCCTTTAAAGGCCCTAAAGGTCACACAAAGATGAAGTGGACCGTCACCATCAAAGAAACAACATGGCTTCCACCTGTCAGCCCAGCAGGATGAGATACAGAGAGATAACCATCCCCTGGTGGTTCATTTTACCAAGTATTGGCTGATATCTATCAGCAGCACTTTAATTCTGCAGGCCATGCCATCACTGACATGAGGTGAAAGGACTGTGGGAAATACACAAGGATTCTTTGGAATGAAAGCAGCATATGGACCCCACATCATTCAAAGGTTGCACACAATGCCCCCCACAGGCATAAATGAAAAAGCTTGAAAATGCCTTGGTTGCAGAAGACTGAAAACTCAGTTTTACCTTTTATATTATTTATGAACCTCAGTTTACTATCATAGCAAGTGTGTTTGCAACTTCAGAAGATGTGGGTCTGTAATGTTTAGAGATCTGAACCTTCAATGTGACCTTGACCATGAAGACACCAATCCAGTTGCTTTGCATGACATCCCAGCTCTTGGAGAATGATGCATCATCATACCAAGTTTGGTTGCAAAAGGTTCAAATATTTAAAAGATATTGGTCAAACAAAGCCCAGACATACTGTATTACAGAAAAGGTGATTTCAATATCCCCCCATCCACCATCCCCCCCCCAAAAGGGGGTGAGGGTGGAGGAGGTATAAAAACAAAGGTATACCATAGCAACAGGTGGACGTTAAGCACCATGTTTACTTATAGCAACAGAATGTACATCTTAATAATGGCACATTCAATTTGACTATTAATATCATGAACATACTGTGCATATACAGAGCTTTGTTTTGGCCAGAGTTCAATTTTACATTATTCAGCAGTCTAAACTGAAAATGTCATTCTGAAACCAGCCTAACAAAATATTGGTCAATGGCAATACTGGACACAAAAAGGCTAGGAAACACAACTCACTACGCAGCTTTCTCTTTCTTTTCTCCCACGTGTTAGGTTTCAGACAGTTCTTAGCATGAACAAATATTGAATAAATAATAGAACTAGTAATATTGCAGTGCTAATACTTCAGTATGCCATGTCAATTCATAAAGACATTCCCATATTGGGAGAGGATGGGGAAAAATTATGTATAAAGAAGCTGATTTCCTACATAAAACAAAAACCATGCACGCGCGTGCGCGCACACACACACACACACACATCCATCAAGTGTCTCCTCACCAACTGAAGTGGGTAGCTCTCCCCACTGCAGTACAACATTCTTTGTCACTTTGCTATTAGTGTCCACATAGACACCTTCATCTGAAACAAAACACCATGTGTATAATGTTATAAACAGAAATGGGTATCTTGTGTTTGACTGAGGACAATGTGTTGATGAATGCTGTGCTCAATACAAATTCAGACACTTCTGTTAAATAAGCTAACAAATTCTGATGCTTCTAACTAATACACCAATCAACATACAAATTACAACCTAATCATGTAGCATATGTTTCTTCTATAAATGGAAGCAAAACTGCTGAAGGTTGAAGGTTTAATGCTAAAGATACTTTGACAGTTATCAGTTTGTTGTGTGCACTGCATGTATAAACAAGTAAAGCTCAACGGGTACCATCACCACGCAAACTTTGATGTTGGTTACTTTTCTACTATTTCAAAAATCACATTAAAGCTTTTGCTATGCCCAGAATGGCCAGCCAGCTTGCGCAATGGCCTCTTTGTTACATGGATTCACAAAAAAGTCCACAACAAATGCCCTGGTGTACCAGTTTTAAATGTTTTGAGTATAGAAGATATTGCCTAGACACATGAGCAGGTGTGATTGCATTGGTATATCCCTCTTTTATTTCATTACTGGGTGGGTTGGTGTACGTGTGTGGTGTGTGATGTGTGTGTGTGTGTGTGGGGGGAGAGACAAAGACATATCCCAATACTGCAAAATGCCAGTCTTTGAAAAGTGTCCATACTCCTGAAACTTGTCTTGTAAATATACTTCCCTATCAAACAGACAATCAAAACCTGAGATACTGACTGTCATAGCAGAGCAGCAGATGCATTCCACTGGTGTTGGGAAGAATAACGATGGTGTGTGGTGTGATTGTTCCTTGGGTCTGCACACATTCAACAAAACATCTAAAATTAGGCAAGGGCAAAATACCCCCACTGTGTGCCTAGGTACTGTAACTCAATGTGCTACTGCTATTGTCCACACAGCAGAGCAACCAGAGCTGCCAACATAAATGCACTTATCAGTAGTTACCATGCATCATTTGTTTTCTGTTCTGTGTGTCTTTATCCATTCCAAGTCTCCCGGGCATTTGCTGCCCATTTTAAGCTGTGTATATTTAGCTTTGTATAATCAGAATGCTTATGCGTGCGGGTGCCTGTGTGTGTGTGTGTGTGTGTGTGTGTGCATGTGCCCATGCGGGTGTGTATGCACTTAGAATAGTCTCTAGGGACAAGATTTTGTGCTTTAAAAATACTGTAATTATTTTATTATTATTAATTATTATTAATTATTTGTACTTCAAACATAATTAAATAATTCCTATAAAACACTATCCTCTAACCAGAGTTACTACTCACTGCGCTGTACAACTCATGACAAAAAACACATTAACATACATTTCAACAAACAGAACCTTAAATATTGTAGTCTACCATAAACATATCACCTAGCAAACAATAATTATACATGCACAACACACACCAGGCAGTCCCTGTTCGCCTACTCAAATACACATTACACTTCGTAAATGATCAATATTCCCTACAGCAACAACAAATTGAATCTGTCCTCTCCCCCCCCCCCCCCCCCCCCCCCCCCTATGCATCTGTCTACACTCAACAAACCATACGCAAACATACCATTTTTTTCTTCTTTAAGTAGCAATCACATAAAAACTCCCTCCAAAGTAAGTTCCTCTCTTTTCTCTTTTATTCAGTTTTATCCATTAAGTGAAGAAGAAAAAATGGCAAAATCCCTTTCATATATTTATGTTTGGACAGAAAGGGAACAAGCTGCAATTGATAATTATGGGGGGAAACAAAAAATAAAAACAAATAAAACCACATATTCAGTGTCATGCCTCACACCATACAAACAGAATTCGGCTTAATTTGTGTGTGTTTTAATCAAAGGTGTTGCTGCCATTCTTAATTATGAACAAAAGAAAGGTTATTCCAGAAAGAAAAAAAGAAAAACCTCCTTAGATAATTTTTTGGATTGACAAAATATAGTCACAACTTTCATGACTAACCCTGGCGGTCTGTAAAGGAGCTGTTCTTACAATCTTAGTCTTCAGTTTTTATTTAGTTTTCAGCACCAGAAGATCACAATGCCTGAAAAACTGAACTGACAGCATGTTCCAGGCTAGGTAGTATCTGTGTCTATGCATCATCAATTTATCCCTAGCATGTTATTTCATCTAACTGGTCCACCGGGAAACACTAGCAGTTGGCAGCTCTGATGTACTATATAACTTTTATCATGTATGTGTATGTGTGTGTGTTGTATTAGTATTGTTATTATATATAACTGTACATTTTTTAAAGGCATGTATAAGTGGGTTTCTGTGACCAATATGACCTTGAACACTGCTGTACACAAAACACGATAGCATAATAATGCACCATCAAAATTTTGGTTGTAGTGTCAGTGAACATCTTTTCACATGAATGCAGTTGCAGGTCATGAGACTGAACAAAGTACAATACGTATACCCATAAACTGTTGGAACATGTATTCATTGTGTAACAGCTCTTTTTGCGTAACACAAGTCCACTCTGAACACAACACAAAGTTTACCTGTTTCTGAAACTGCTGCCTGAAGCAAACATTTGTTTTATCCTCTGAAGCACTGATACTGTTTGAAGAAGATTCTCTAAGCTGCTTTGTCAATTCAAATATCCTTGTTTGCCCACGACTGTACCTCAATGTGATTTCGACATTAATGATTGCAAACCACCCTTTTTGCAGGCAACTTAAGCTCACGATGATGCACCACTAAAGCAAGTTTTGTTACAAACTGCTGAGCTGTTCAGAAGATATCATCTGAAGAAAATCTAGACAGGCAGCTTCGTTCTTCTGCAGACACACAGATACTTTGCATCCCAAAAACACCTTTTGCCACTGCTTCTTCTCTTACTGTACAATTCTCTCCCTCCTGACATCTGTCACAGTCAATCCTCCCATGCCTTCAAAACTACATTAAAATCTCACCTCTACAAACAACCCTCCTTCTTTTGTCTCCCCCCCCCCCTCCTCCCCATTACATTCCTTCTGTGTGTGTGTATGCATGCATGTGCAAGTGTGTGTGCATTTGTGTGTGCGCACACGCATGCATGTGTGCACATGAGGAATACAGTGTTATGTTTATATGTTATTTTTGAGGTTTCATGCATACATCTGTGTTGATCTTGTTAAGTGTGGTGTGCTCACCCTTGTTGATGATATATACAGAAATCGCTGCTATTGTTATTATTAGACAGGCAGGCACGCAGACAGATGGACAAATGATTCCAATATACCCCCTTAAATTTATTATGGGGGGTATCTGAAGCCTCCAAAATGTAAAGGGAACATCAACAGACCTAATACAGTAATGTTCTTATATAACACTAGATACATACTTCTTGTTACAAGAAAAACTTTCTAAAAAAATGTGGTCGGTTTTTACATTGAAAATGTTTTGACTAGTACAAGAATTTTTTCATATATTTGAGGTTGTTATTTCTGGTTTCTTTAATCAAAGTATTTTTTAGTGGATCAATCTGTGTTTAGGAATTTGCTTTGCATGTATGTGCAAATACAGATGCTAATATCACAGACCATCAATGTCATTAATGTCCCAATGATGGATTCATAAGTCAAGTGAAATGAACATTTGTATGCACACACCAGGTTGACAAAGCAAGCATTGGCAAAATAGTTGAAATGTATTATTTAGGTGTACATGTAATTGAAATACTAACATAGGCTGAAATACAAAATTCAAACTACTCACATGAGATGGAATGTACAAGTCAAAGACCTGAGAAGTGTCAAGGTCAATGGCATGAAAGCCAAGATGTGACCCATAGATGACCTTCAACCTCTGACCTTCCTCAATGGTAAGATCTACCAATACTGGTTTGTGCACAAGCTCTGTGAATGACTGCACACAGAGAAGCAAATCAATAAATCAAATATTTTTAATTGCTTATAACCATAAAGCAAAGAGAACTTTTTGTTTTGCTTTTTTGCCCAGTAAACTTCTCTACAATTCGTTATGCAGACCTGTTTATGCTCAAATACAGATTCAAATACTGAAAGTCTTTTTAGAAAAGCTCGAGTATTTTCAGTTTTTCAGACATAGGGAGGTGCTTTTTATCAATGTCGTTTTTGCCACCAAGGGCTACTAAAAAGTCTGAGCAGCAATACTGGCAGTATGCAAAAGATTTGGAAACAGAAACTCCGCTATGCCGGGCACTGATTTGTATCTCAACAGGAACACTTTTTCCCTCACTGCTTTGGCACTGTCTCCATCAGTTCTTTTCCATTTCATTTTGTTTTCAGTGAAATCAATCTGAAAATAATTCCAACGCAGCTTCCAGAAAAACAGCAAATGCTCATACTTTGCAGTAGAAATACAAGCCTTGCTTTGAATGTTGCCCAAGACTTCAGTGCCCACAAAGTGCAATTTAAAAACTGACACTACAGCAGCAAAAGATCGTGATCATGTGCCACAGAAAACCCAGAACTGGGTGTACTCTGGACTGGAAAACAAATGAACAACAAGAAATATTTACAATAAAAAATAAAATAAAATAAAAATACCTTAAATATTTTATTTTGATATGCTGAAAATTTAGATGTACAAAATACACCCAGACCATACAACAGGACTGGTTACTGCAAAGAAATTCACTGGGCACAGAAACACTGCACAGGTTTCAGATTGCATCAAACCACAAACAAAAATGATTCACAGCTGAAGACACTCTACACTTCATTTCAACAGTCAACAGCATTAACACAACAAAGTCCAACAAATTAATAATAGCCAAGTACAAACATTCACTCTCATCAATACAACTAAAAACAGCAACAAACAGCAACAATTTGTCAAAAAGTATTCAAGAATGTATTCTCAAAGCATTTATGAAGTACAATACTAAAACCAAATTTATAAAATCACAAATGTTATGGCACGGTTCACAAGGATAAAAAAGAAGAAGAACCTGAATGAAAGTGAAATGGTTGAAATTAGAAAAATATAATTCCTAGCAATGGGTAAAGCACGCAAAACTATATATCCGATTCACTCCATGCTGTAAAGACAGGACTTTGGGTTCTCAGCAGAGGCGAAACAGCTTTTATGAACCAGAACAGCATCATTCACCAAATATGTGACAAAGAATGTGGGCATCATGGTGGTGGCATCAAACATCATCAATAATGTTGACACTGTGATGAAAAATATTGCTACTGTCTGACATGTGTGTGGTTGTTTTTTGCATCAGCTTATTGTTTTTCTCTCTCTCACACAACAGTAAGCACTGCAGCAGGCATATGGTTTGTTTGTGATCATTACAAATCCCATTTGAAATGGTATCAGACTGGTCAGCTCTGTCACTGGCGTGTATGCACGTTACTTTCAATATCAGCGCTTGCTTTTGTCATTAGCACTTTAATGATTTGGCATCGAAGTCTTCCATACAGTAAACATTGCAACAGGCAGAGCATGAGGCTTGCTTATTACAAACCCTGTAGATGAGTCTATGAAACAAGCTATGCAACTTGCTTTTCAAGATTACAAACAAGGCTGAAAACAACTTGCATGTTACCATATTTCAAGTTTTTTTGTTTTGGTATTCTCACATAAAGGACTTTATTTTAGGCATCAGCATTTTGTTTCCTCCATCTCAGTTTTTCAAACTACTCAGGTAAGCCAGACAACAAGAAGACAGTATGACTTGTCATCATTAGAACTTCTCTGTCTTCAATTGTATTAGATGTGTCAGCTCTTTAGTTCAGACCTGTTAGCGAAAGTACGTGATCTTTGCATTTCCAACCCACATCCATAACACAAAGTTGAGGGTGAGAAGAGGGTTACCACATGGAAGTCTCCACATTATCACCCAAAATACTAATCTTTATAAACACTTACCACCACTTGTACAAACAATATTACATATATTTTGATAGAAGTGTAGAGAGAGAAAAACAAACAAGTAATCAAAAACAATACTGCATGCTGACTGACTGAATTCAACAAAGTTGGATCAAAGCTAATAGACTCCTTACAAATGGCCACATCTTTTTTACAATCACTTTTGATTATTTCCAAGGTGGCTGTTCATCAGGGGTTCTACTGTAGTTCAAATAAGATTTTTTAATTTTTTTTTTAATGTATATCATCAGACAGTCCCAAACAGTTCCTACCAGATATTAACTATCCAGCATATTCTTCAAAAATGCATGCTCTGCTTCTGCAGGCTCCAAACAGGGGAACTGCATCAGTTGCTTCTGATAACAAGCAGGCTGACATTCCGCAGGCTCATAAAGGAACTTGCATTAGCCATACCAAGCACATGGAAAAAGGATTTGGAGAGAATAAAATTGTGTGGATGAGGAAGGTAGAAACTAAGAAGGGAGAAATTCCTGGTAGTATTGAAATATACATGGCTACTCTGACCTACTCTAAGCTTTTAAGAGAGACCCTCTGCCAACTCCAGGTTCTCTTCCACTTTTCTGATGGACAAGGTGATACCAATATTCCCCCCAACCAACAGGGAGTTAAAAATAGCAACTCAAATCTTTTCACATGACACTCTGTCTGATGATGATAAACAAACATACTAAGAATTCCACATTGCAGAAGATACAAAATGGACAACACAGAGTATTTGACTTTGACCTTCAAGGTAGCATTCAGAACTTCTTCTTTTTTTAACACAATAGTTCACAATGAAGCACCACCATACTAAGTTTGGACATAACACGTCCAGCAGTTCAGAAAATATGGGAGTCACAGTCATTTCTAGAGTGTTTGAGCCCTCACTAAGACTTCGACCTGTTTTCAGACAGCAATCAAATGTTTACATAATAATCCTGCTCAAGATGCTGTATCATCATATCAAGTTTAGTTACAAAAGTAAATCACAAATGTTTTTTGGGATGAGTTGAATCACTATTGTGACCATAACCACAAAGATAGCAACCCAGTCCAGTCAGGCTCTTGATTCTGCACCATCATTTTTATAAAGTCCAGTGCTCCCAACAGAAATTTTCAATGAGGGTCACAATAAACCCCTGTCAAAAAATCTAAGGGTCAAACAGCCTAAACTGGGGGTCACATCACTTAAGTAGCCTATATGAATATTCAGTAGCAACCGTTTTTGTATTAAAAAACAAACAAACAAACAAACAAAAAACAGCACACCACAAATGCGCCATCATTACCATCTTCACATTTACAATCATTTTAGTACATGACAGGTAACAAACAAACAAACAAAAACAAAAAAAGTTTCCCAGTCCTTTCAATTTGAGTCATTTTAGAAGTGTTCATTCTTTCAAATGCACAACAGAAAAACTGGCAAAGGTGGGAGATCACACCCCTACCCTCTGCCCCCACTTTTGACTGTAGATTTGGCCAACTCTCGGTTGCTGCAAAATTGCCCCGGCCGGACCTCAGATTATCACAGTTCCACAGTGATTTTTACTTTCATCAGGTAGCCAAATAATCAATTATAATTACTGTTTTGGGTTGTTGTTGTTTTTGTTTTTTATCAGGACAGCCATGGAACAACCTGTTTCGTTTGAGGTTGTTCTGATGGAATACAGCACATCAGTGAAGGAAGCAAGTACAACAATAATTGTTGCAAAAACATTAATTATAATAAATCATTTGGCTGCCAGGGCGAAGAGTAGATCACTGTGGAAATGCAAGATCCATTTTGCGACTGAGCAGTAGTAAAAATGAGGGAGGCAGTGTTCGCCTTTGCCAAAATTCAGTCGTATTTACGCTACCTACTACAGTTGCACCAGTTGAACGTATGCTAGCGACTATGGTTGCACTAGGATCTTTTTCAGCTGCTTTAATACTTCTCTCTCCCTCAATGATAATATTTTCATCAGACTTTGCTGCCGAGTGCTTCTTCACACGTGTAAAACAGGTAAAGCGACATGTTTTCAGCCAAACTGAAAAAACAAAGGCATAGAAAGGAAATTAATTTCTGACCAATCAGCTTTGAAATACAACTGCCAGAAATGACATTTAAACCAATCAGCACAATCAGCATTGCGGACAGGAATGTGGTTAGGCAAGCAGAGTTTGCATTCCCAACCTTGCTGATCTGGTTCCACTGATGTGCTAAATGACTGTCGACTATCTCAATCACTTTGTAAATATGTATGCATCAAGATGACGCACAGATCTCTAATCTGTGCGTCAAAATTCAAATTTGTGTGTAATAGACCCACACTTGTGCATTATCAGCAGCACTGAAGTCTGATTGCAAAATGCAAAGTCCCAATCAGATGGGCAAAGGAGACTTAGTAATTTGATATTAACTTACTTTGCCCCAGACTGCCTGTCACTGCCCGCTCTTTTTCCTTACCACGTGACCCCAGACCGCCCGGTAGTGGCTGGCTAGCAGACGCTCCCTCCCAGCTTATGCAAATAAGAACAAGATTCTCGCGAGATTTGTAGATTTGTAGATTTGTTTACTACTTCTGGCGATGTCCTTTATGTGAAGTGCGGTGGAGTTTGAGAGACGTTGTGAATTTTCAGTTGCGAGATGGACACAAGACAGATGCACGAAAATAAACAAAAGCCCTACTGTTAACAATGACGTCGGAGCTTCATCCTTTGAGATTTGAACTGCAAATTTGGCTCAGTCGCTCACCATGGGCACCCTAAGAAACTCACAGAGCTTCATCTTTGGAGATTCAAACTGGACATTTTGCAAAGTCGGTTACCCTGTAGGCACCCTAAAACCTGACATTCAGATGCAGACATTTCTGACTTGGGATTATTTTTTGTTTTAAATCATGCTTTTATTTTTGAGGGAAAAAAATCAAAACCTGTTGGATATATACAAGAACACTGTATTCACAAACTAGGAAAAATATGAAGTGAACTGAAACTGTTGTTTGGTGTTTATTATTGATTTTTAAAGTTGTATACCAGGATCATTTGACACAGTTACCTCCCTTCGCATGGGATTTCAAAGCGAAAGGGTAGTTAGTGGCAGGTCTGGGGCCAAGTGGGTTAATGTCCCGTCAACCACACAGGTTCATCTCAGAACAAACAAACACTATCACAAGTCCAGAGAAACAGATGGACATGGTGATTTCAATATAACTCCCTCCATCCAAAACTGTTCATAATTCATCACATATGTATGAAAATGGAGGTAACTGCTTGAACTCTTTACCTTGAAGGCCATGAACTTGTGGTAGGGTTTGGGGGCCCAGGCATAGATCTCAATGCTGTCCTGGAGAGCTATCACCAAAAACTTGATCCGTTCATATTTCACTGAAAATAAACAATGGAATCAGCATTTATAATTAAGACACTGGCTACCTCCATTACAGTCACTGCCACAATTGGACATTCAGCTGACTGAATCATCTGCCTCTAAGTGTATCACAAACACAGAAAATCAGTGTTGTTTTGAACATCTATCAACAGTGGTTGTCTTCATACAAAGTTTGCAGATCTCATTTGCACAGTCTCTGTACAGAAAGAAAAAAGAAACAAGCTTTCCACAGATGACCTCCATGTCAGACCAACACTGTCCATAATTATGACAGACTGATTGTTGACCATGAGACATATTAGTGCAAAATGAAAGTCATCAAATCACTGGTAATAGTCTCATTCACAGTTCAATCCATTAAAAATAGTTCATGTTTGAAAACGCTGTTGTCAGGCGCAAACAAAGGCAACTAAATTAACGGTAGCCAAATATAATTGAGTATCAACATTTATATTTATTTATTTACTCCTAATGAAAAACTATCACTGATATTTGCCCACAAGTGTTGAAAAGTGTCTTTTCAGAGGGCATCAAAACAATGTTTTTTTAAAAGACAACAAAATCTTTAAAAAAGACAACAAAATCTATTTGCCCACAAGTGTTGAAAAGTGTCTTTTCAGAGGGCATCAAAACAATGTTTTTAAAAAAGACAAAATCTAGTCAAAACAGCCATTATTATTTGATATTTAACAGTTATACAAAACATGTAATATCCAAACCTGTAACATGTAATATCCTAAGATCAGGAAAGCAGAGGTGACTGAAATGAAATGGCTGAATCAGTCCTCCCTGCATGAAGAATTTCTTTTTGAAAATCCTCATCCAGATTTGTATGACAAATGTTACTTTTTTGCATGCAAGAAGAAATGTCCAAAGGTGTTCACAATGACAGACATGTACAAGTTTTACACACATACCACAAACAAACATGTACAGTTATTTAACAAGCAAAAACAATTGTTTCAAATGCAAATTATATCAAATGTAGCATGGAAGATATGTAAGTTCACATACCAATTTTGAAATGTACACATCCTTCCAGCTCACCAACGTTGACAAAGCCATTCTTCTTGTCACTCTGAGAACACACACACACACACACACACACACCATTATTTAGCAAAACAGATGATTAGAATACCAATTACTTTCCAAGGGTGAACTTGATATTCTTATGTATATACACACACACTCTAGTTGTTTTACCCATTTATATGTATTCATGCTCCTTTTACCTCTCCTCCCACCTCTGTTTTCCTACCCTCTTATCCCTCCCCCCTACCTCCACCCCACCCCCAACCACACTGCACATCAAAATCCCAACCACTAAAGCTGGTTGCAAAGCAAATATATGAACTTAATGTAGAAGTCAGTGTTTTCCCCATTTGACGCTGACTGGTCTCTGAGTTTGAACGTGTTTGAAAGTGATTAACTCTTCACAGACTGCTGCCTTGCAGATGACACACAGTCAAATTTATCTTGTCAATGTGCCCACGGCAAGATGCTGATGTTGACTGCTTTTATATAGTGCTATTTTTTGCTCTCAAGCAGACTCACTGTGCTCACATGTGATTCTACATGAGTGACTAGATTTTTATAGCGTGTTTTTTGAATATCAACCGAAGTGGTGTAACTTACAGCGCTGACATGGCTGGTGCCACATGAAACTGTTGCCATCTCAGCATGTTCTGTGTACACCATACAACTATGTACCATGTCACTTCATGCTAAGCCACATACATAAATGCACATGTGTTTAGCTGTAACCTGCCACCTGCACCTTTGGCAGAATGACCAGGATCTTTTATGTGCTACTGCGGTAATAAGGGAGCGGAATGGATACTGAAATAAGAGTCAGCACAGAAAGTTGACCCTGGAGAAAAAAAAATTCCCACCACTCCTGCAAGGACTTGAACCTGCAACCTTTCTATCACGAGTCTGTAGCTCTAATCACTGAGCTATCCCCACTCAAGAATGAGAGGCATGACTGCTGCACATTATCTAACTATATGATGGTCTCTGATCACAGTTTTTTTTGGAGACACACGGAGAGTGCATTCCCTCCAGAGAGCTGACTGCTACCAAGTCCCACCAATAATCCCCCATGTGGACTCTGAGTCAAGGCAAGGGAGAATGCAGGAATACTGGAACTGAGGCTACCAGGCAGCACCCACCAACACTGAAACAGTCTTTACCATTCAATGATGATGAATCATAATGCGGACGATAACTGTTTACATTGTGGAGTTCCCTTTCAGTTTTAGCCTATGTAACGGAGTCCCAAACTATGAGTACATGTACTGCAATAACTTTAGCCAATGTTACCAGGCCTGATCAGCACAACACCCTTGAAGACACCCCACTAATGTGAATGAACCTCAGCTGTGTGGTCCCAGCCTCCATGTTGGGCCCATAGCCCTCCAGAGCTCAGGAGCTGTGTGAACAGGGAGGTGGACCTGGGCTCTCATTCCCTATCCCATCTTCCCTGTCCTTATTGAGTAATAAACCATACATGAAAGAAGATAGCACTCCAAGCTCTGGGTAGATGGTCAGGGCTAAAAAATCTATTTAAAAAAAAAATCCCATAAACTAATACAGTTCGGACCTATGAAACTAAACAAATAAAAATTAAATTCATTACAGATTTTTTTAAATTTTAGCTCCAAAATAATCTGTGATCAAGTTAGGACTTTATCTTTGTTCTGTGACCAACAGATGTTACACAAAGTGCAATCTATTTTAAAGCACCCCGAGCATGCCCAGTATGGGGAGTTCAAATGCTTGCCCCACTGGCACACAAAACCAACAGAAGAGGAAACTCTTTTGTTCCCACTGCAGTTCAACTCCTCAACAGGGCATGATCAGCCATATGAACTGTCTTAACCATTCTGTATGGTTTTACCAGGGTAGCTGTCTGATTAGGATTGAGACGTGTGTTTCGATCCAGTGATGTGCAAGCATGTCTAGTTGATGATTGTAGTGGTGTATGTATGTAAGTTGGGTGAGAGTATGTGAACGGGTGTGGGTGTGTATGTGGGTGGGTGTCCGGGGAGATGGACTATGATAGAGGGATATGGTTTCTGCTGTGATAATTTGTATTAACTATTATGGATTTATTTGATTTTTTAAATAATCCAGTATGTCTGTTTATTATTATAAGTTTAAATGCTTCAGACATTGCTCTGATGTCCTTTTTACATTTTCTTTTAATTAATCAGCCTTAGTAGTTAGCTGAATTGCCCTGTGAGGGATGATTAAAGTAGACTGACTTCCGCCTTGACTTTAAAACCCCATTTTGAAGTACTAACTACTATCCACCTACCTACTGCAACAGGGGGGGGAAACACACACATACACCTTTGGCAATTGACCATGTTCTAATTTTAAACAGATCAGGCTGTTAGTCAGTTCATGTGGACAGTGTGTGTTGGGCAGGTAATGAAGGGGTGTAACATTATTCATACTGCTGTTGACAGCCAAGTAAGTTATAAATAAACACACAGGCATCTACAATGATGCACTTGCACAAGTGTGCAACTCCCCAGTGCAACAAAATGTGTGGCTGTAATCTGAAATGGAATGCTAAAAGACTACTAGTACTGAAGGCCTGCACAGACCACATTCATCATAGACAACACAGCAATTTCAATTCAAACATCATTCTTGTCAGTTTGTAGCAGCCGAACAGCTGTTTATGTAATGGCTTGGCTACAAACTAACATTCATGCAAAATGCCCAGCAGGTGGGATTCACTTGGAGGTAAGCATGGGTAGGCTTTACTTTTGCCCAACATCAGTTCACATCTTAGATCCAAACAGAAAGTCAAATAATGAAAGGAAATCACTCACACATCAGTTCAGGTTGGTCCATTTCTCACAGAGGTGTGCTCTACATGCTGATGTTCACTGTCTACGGTTTTAAATAAGAATAATTCTGTTATGTGCTCTCAAATATACAACAACAAAAAACAAGTATTTCTTTTAACACTGTAGCTCACAGTTTTGTGTGGCTAGATTCCTTTTGCATGCTGGCCTGCACAGCTGGGTAAAATCATGACCTGCATTGTTTTATTTTTGCAGTGGCACATCTCAACTGCTTCTTTTAGTTTTACAAAATGCTCTACCTTTTGCATCTGGCTGACCAACAAATTTGAAATCTGCAAGAAAAATACTTTTGGCACTTTACTTGCTCATGTGCAGATAGTTTTCCTGGGCACTTTATTTGGTCCTGTGATGACTGATTTTCAGGGGCACTTTAATCCAAACACACAAACCATTAAAAAGAATGCTAATTTTCATGGGGCAATACAAAACATGCCAATTTTCATGTTAATCCCCTTTTCCCAAGCTTTAAAATGACAGTTATACAATGATAAATGAAAACAGTGTACCTAACCAGTTACAGTTTAGTGTGTGGTGGAGAATAGCTGTAGTATCTGGAAGAAATGTTGGTATGACAATGACATATATGAGAAATAGGTGTGATGTAATGAATATTTTAACATCAAAATTAGAACATGCAGAAAAGAGAGAAAGAGAGAGATTGTAATGAGGAAAAGCTAAGCTTTGGAATAAGAGTGAGAAGACGAGTCTCACCTTGGAAAAGGAAGAAAAAGAATACCTTTATATGGCTCAGCAGTATGCGTAGGTTTCTAACTCAGTCTCTTTCTCTCTCTCTTTTTTCCCCCCTGAACTTTGATGGCAGTTCATTTTTATAAAGGTTCTTTGTTTTTCCTTTCAATCATTATCACTAGGGTTCTCTCTGCATCCCACTAATGTTTTTCCCCCCTGGATACTCTGTTTTTTCCATTCATCCCCTGGAATGTTTGGAACTGGATGTTTTTACCTCTTTTTCCAAGGTCAGACTCTATCCTCTCTCTCTTTTTTAATTTTATAATCCACTCAACATTCCAAAGCTCAGCTTTTCTCTCCTCTCTCTCTTCTGCATCATCCAATTTTGACATCATAATATTCATTACATCATACCTATTTCACTCACACATCACTGTCATGCCAACATTCTTCCAAACACTCCAGGCATTCCACCACACACTAAGCCATAACTGAACAAATATACTCTTTATTTAACTGTCATTGTGCTGTTTTGAAAAAAGGGGCTTACCCTGAAAATTTTCACATTTTGTCTTGTCCCATTAAAATTAGCATTCTTCACCATTGTTGTGTTTGGATCTTGTTTTCGAATGCTAGCAGTCAACCTTGTTTCAGATTTTTGTTTTCTTTTTCTCACTGGCACTTTATAGTTTATTTGCTATTGTGATGATTCATTTTCATTGGCACTTTATATGATTCTGTGATGGCTAACTTTCATGGGAACTTTATTTGGTCCAGTGTTGATTAGTTTCCTTCAACTATTCATCAAGCAAGCAGTGACAGAGTGCAAAGGATTTCTCTTCATCAGCCATGAAGTCTGTCAGTCATACATACTGCATCAGACTTGAAGATCTTCGTTTTGAGCCAGGAGAGATAGTAGACACGGATTTTGTTTTTCTTGCCAGAGATGGTGACCAAGATGTTCTGTCCCTCCAAAACCTCCATCTGCTGGAACCTTCGTCGAGAGATCAGCGTGTAGACTGTAACACCAATAGGTTATAACTAAACACCACAGACCTGTTTACCCCAAAATATGAAAAATAGTACATTTACAGACAACAACAACAACAACAAAAAGTAAACCAGCAAGAAAAGCATAAATTAAGCATTTGTATTCTCAGTAAATGAAGACATAAAGTAACTCCCACACACATTGTTCTAGCCAACCATTTATCATAACTGTTAATCTCACGATAAAACTTTTTTGCTGATAGACACAGCAGGTATATATATATACACAACCAGGTAATTATTACAACCCAATATTTGCATTTCTTAGAACATGAGCTTATACCAGTGTGTACACTAAATTAAAAACAGTTTCAACTGAACATTCCCAACTCTATTTCAATATATGATGAGTGGTGTTTGCAAATGTCATTACTGCTGAAAAAGTTTTTTTATGTCTAAACAAGTTTGTTGCCAGTATGGCATGATCCCCCAACATCTGGTGCATTAGGGTAAAACATTCAAAAAAGGAAGAATTCTTTGTCCATTCCTTCCCCCTGCAATTACTACTCCCCCCACCCCCACCCCCCACCCCCCCCACACACACAGAGCATCCACCACACATACTGGAGAGACAGATTTGAGATTGACAGCAGAGGTTTCAGTGTCTGTTCTTTTTGTGTTTGTTTTCCTTTGATTTGTTACATAGTACAGACCCACATAATCCGGACTGTGCAGTTTGGTTTTATGGTGATGTGCTGCTGGAGTCCTACTTTTGCAGTGTTGTGTGTGAAATAATTATTTTAATGCCCATTCAACAAGGCTGCTTGTATCATTTCCCCCCCTCTGTGTATGTGTGTGTGTGTGTGGGGGGGGGGGGGGGGTGCATGCATGCATGGATGCACTTAGAATGGTCTCTAAGAACAAGATTTTGCGCTTTATAAATACTTTATTATTTATTATAAAAAACAGAGGAACTGGCTGTTTGCCATGGAGCTGCATCCTTGAGTTTGGCATAGGGCTCCAGGCAAAGAATGAAAGATGCTTTGTTTGTACTACTGAAGGTCAGGATGGTCATCTAGCACGTGCACAGGGCGTATGCAACAACAATTCAAGGCATAAAGAGTCTGTTTTGTCTGGATACCCGCAGGGTTATTGACTTTGCAGCATTTCCCATTCAGTCTGTTGAGAATTAAGTCCTGACACAATGCTGATCATAGCTCCAACATAGGCAGGGCTGGACGTTCTTTTGTTCTGTTTTTAATTTGCCAAGTACATTGCTGCGAGGCCTTTATTTGCATAACATGCATCCATCCTCTACAATATTGCCAGCTTGCACACTCATTCCTACTTATCTTCCTGAAGCATTTGTTCATATTCTAAATTATATTACATCCACCCACTACAGTTTTACATGTTTATGTCATTCTCATACAGTGTAATCATTCTTTCACTGTGTATGTGTGTGTGTGTGTGTGTGCGCGTGGGTGTGTATGTTTGTGTGTACAGTTGCATATGTACATTAAGTGTCTGCCTATATGTGTCAATGTGAGAGAGAGAGAGAGAGAGAGAGAGAGGAGAGAGAGAGAGAGAATGTGTGTGTGTGTGTGTGTGTGTGTGTGTTGTGTGTGTGTGTGTGTGTGTGTGTGTGTGACTGTTATGAACAATCAGCAATGTGAATATTAAATTTCAAACATTTGTCTTTTGACTGTTGTGTAAGATGCATATTACACTATATACAGTGCATCCATTCATTACAGTTTCACATGCTCAGAAAGACATCTACCAAATACAGAGTATTCCTTCCTTCATCAACGGTGTTGTGTGTCAGTGTGTACATGTGTGCACACATGTATACAAAAAAGCTTTTAGTTACCATCCTTGAAGCAAACAGATTGTGCAAATAGTATTTTCTCTTCCCCAAAATAACCCACTTTTGTTTACAGCTAATCATTTACACTAAAAAATAATAATAATATATATATATAAAGGTAGATGTTTCAACAAAATTATAGTCCATAAAGAAAATGCAACATTTGACTCATTTTCTAAACTCCATTTCTTTACATTATGAAGTGGTTTAATGAAGTGTGGTAGTGCACATTTGAGTTTTGGTAACAGCGCTGACAATTTTCTCCACTTCCATCAATTTAAGTTTACAATTATTATTTTTTTAGCTGGGGTTAGTCACTGAATACCTATCCATGCTTTTTGAAGATTTTTATTATTTTTATTTTTATTATAAAATACATTTATACTAAAAATCTTTTGTATCCACCAAAACAATTCTTGAGTTTTATACCTTGATCTGCAGACATTTCTTGAAAATGACCCATGCATGCATGCGAGCATGTGTGCAAGTGTGTGTGCATCCACAAGCACATGTGGTATGTGTGCATGTGCATATGTGTGTGTGTGTGTGTGTGCATGTGTGTGTACATGCATGTTTTTTTAATTTTATTGACAAGCAGGAATATTAACAGTAAAAATGTCTCTTGACATGTATTTAAAATAATAGCGTGTAAATGCACTGTTATATTCACACATTGTTGTCTATGATCCTTATTGGATTTCTCTGCATTTAATTTAATCTTCTTAAATTAAATTTAAGATGAAAAAAGACATTCATTTTCTACACAATTCTAATGGAGTGTTCTATTCAAACATACATATATTTTTGCTACTAATATTACTATTATATGAATAATAAATCACATTACCGTATCAAAGGGTTGACTCTCCTTTATAGCAAGCAACGTCATTACGGTTAACTTCAGACTGATCTCAAACTTAAGATAAACTGTTCGGTTATTTTCATGATACCATGGTGAGGAATCAGTGGTCAAATCTCAACAGGGGGCTACCACTGTTGTGATCAATATGTAGGGTTTTCCCCTTTCTGTATATCTTTGTATGATGTATTTGTGGTTTTTTTCTTGTCAACGTTTTTCTTTCTTTGTCCATGATTCATCACAACTGGCCCATTGGCCCATATATGAATAGTGCTAAAGCCTTTATGCTGGCTGTCCCTGGGTTATCTCCATCTTTTGTAGTTCCATTGTAACTGTTTCGAAAATACCTGTGAATTCTGCTTGTCTGTGGTCTCAAATTATTTGTTTATTTCTTGCCCATCGTGTGGCTCATTGGTTGTCCTCAGTTTTTTCTTTATCCTTGTATGCTGTTGTATGCAGATGGGTGCAGGACAAACACCATTGCCACTGAGAGGTGGCTGAAGTGCACTGAGTTGTTGGACATGCAGACCCATGTCTTTTATTTATTTACTATCATTTTTTCCCCTTCAGGTACCGATAAAGTTTATTTTCAGTGACCTCTTGTAGCAGTATAGTTTGGTGGCATTGGCTCCAGGCAGTATTTTAATACCTGACTGAGCAGGTATTTGCATATTTTTCTTTTGAATTTTGATTTGTTTGGCATGGGCGGTAATTGCCATACTATTCAGTCATTCAACTTATTTGCTTCTGTGTGAGTTTTTATGCACTATATATAAATGTTATTCATTCATTCATTCACAAAGGAAAGTGCTGGCATGCTGTAATACAGGAAAATGGAAATCATGCGTGAATTTGCTGTTGAGAAAAAAGTTTGAACTGATCAGAACATGGCATCATTTTACAAAGACAAACAGCCTCCCACCTCCCCCCCTTCTCTCTAGCCTGCAGTAATGTGCACACCAAGTCAAATAATTGTCAACAGTGACAGCTTGACCTTTGTACTTGAAGACTGAAGACTTGCAGATGATAACTGGCTAACCCAAACCCGTTTCTTGGCCATGGCACTTGGTAATGAGATAATGGGGGAATGTACATGAGTGCCTGTCGGTCTCCATCCAAATGATCAGTTTTCTTGTTTGTATCTCATCCCTGAACCCCAAATCACCCATTAAACCCTAAGAAACACCAGATGAACCAGGTAAGACAAGAATTTTACTTTTTTTGCCAAGATCTGATCGAAATCAAACATACTGCATGACCAAGCAGGACCAAGTGCAAATGCTGACATTCCAAAATAGCACCACTCTGGAAAAATACAACTAGAATCCAAAATGGCATTCTTCAGAGTGACCTGAACCAGAACCAGTACACCATACTCCAGTACCTTTATTGACTGAGCACAAGAGGAATATTAACAAAACCCAAACCTACTTTGAGCAGTACAGCATTAGAACCTAAGCCAAAATATATACCGCACAATGCCAGCACATACTTTGTTTAGTACTCACAACTTATGGTACCCTCAACAACAAAATGTAACTGACAAATGCAACACACAATGATTCTGGGTCTGTGGCACAGATCCTTGGCCTATGCCTACTCACAGGGATTATTCAAACTCCTGACTCTAGACATCAGCCAGGAACACCAGTACAACCCTTAAATGATGGATGAGTCATTGATGAGCAGGCCCTGTGTGAGCAAGATCTGTTGACTCGAATGAAAGGGGAGTAGCTTGTGAGTCCAGTGTAGTACAGTTCCATGCATCCTGCCAGAATATAGGTTCCCAAGTGTACATGAACAAACTAAACTGACATCTCACGGCACTGTGTTGCATGTGCTAACCAAAATCACTGCAACACACTATCCGACCTACATGGAGTTGGACAAGAGTCACCATGGACCTCCAGTACCATGTCTGCCCCTGCCACTGTCAACGAGTTCAAACCACTTACCTCCTCAACCCCAACTTGATCCAGCAAACAAGGCACACAGAGACCCCCCTCAAAATTCTGAACACCAACTCCCATTCTGTAGTTTGGAAATGGGCAAATTGCCAACATGCTGGATAGCACCAAACCTGACATAGTAATAGAAACCAAGACATGGCGTGACCCCAGTATTGGTAATACTGAATTGTTCCCTTCCTGCCACAAACTTTACAGAAAAGACCACAACAAAGGCAGAGGATGAGTGCTTATTGCTCTCTCACAGAGGACATTGAGGGAACGGAGGTGGCTGAATTGGACGCTGGCTTTGAGATACTGTGGGCAAAGCTTCTGACCAGGAGCCACAGACATGCCTATGTTTGTGCCTTCTACAGGCCCAATGTTTCTGATGCCCTAAGCATGCAGAACCTGAAACTGTCCCTACACCACGCAACAGGCATGAAAATGCTGAACTCCTGATTGCAGGTGACTTAACTTGCCACACTGGGACTGCACCAGCATGACACTGAAACCAAATGCCTCCTACCCTGCATTCCACCAGGACCTTGAGACCTCACATATGACAGTGGACTTGTGCAGGTAGTGTTGGAGCCAAACTCACCAACTCTCATTCCACAGATAGAAGTCCTTCCCTGACTCTCAGACCACAAAATCCTCTACTTTGAATCCAAAGCCAAATCTGACCTCTGACAGAATGCATCCCAACCCATACTCCTCTATGGGTGAGCCAACTGGGAGAAGATGAAGGAGGAGATGACTCCAAAGTGACTTCTGAGATTTGGAGGCAGAAGACAGTACAGCCATAATTACACCATGCTTGATGACGGAAGTAAATAATTATACTCTTATGGTGACAATCACAGTTGCATTACAAGGCACAGAACCCAAACAAAGCTGCTGAACCAGATGGCATTTCCCCCTGTCCTTAGAGAGCTTGCCAAGGAAGTTGCTCCAACCCTGAGAGCAGTTTACCAGTCATCATTGCAGACAGAAGTACCAAAACATTGGAGTGAGGCCCTTGCAATGCAGGTTTTCAAGAAAGGAGAATGCTACAACCCTGCCAACTACAGACCTATATCCCTCACTAGCATCCCCTGAAGACTCCTTAAACACATTCTTGTGGGATCTATTATGCATCACCTGGAATCAAAGAGCACCTTGTCCCCTCAACAGCACAGCTTTTGGAGGAATAGGTCCTGTGCGACCCAGCTGATTGAGTTCACCAAAGAAGTGTGTGTGTGTGTGTGTGTGTGTGTGTGTGTGTGTGTGTGTGTTTGAGTGTGTGTGTTTGTGTGTGTATGTGCACGTGCATGCGTGCACATGTGTGCATGCATGCATGCATGCGATAGTTTTACACTGCAAGAATGAGATTGTTACATTAACTTTTATACATGGCTAGTTCAATCATTGTGTCTATTTGTGTCTATTTATATGTGCACTATAATGAATGAAACCTCACCAAGACAAATTTCTGTGCACATTCAAATGTCACAGGCAAATACATATTCTTGTAATCCTGAAGTCTCAGTAGCAATGGAGAAAGGAACTCTGACATATGTCATCAGCATGGACTTCACCAAAGCATCTGATTAGCCAAACGAGCCTGTTGGTGCACAAACTTGATCACTATGGCATCCAAGCAAGCAAAAACACCTGGATTGCAAACATTTTGAGATCATAGACAAGCAGTAGTCATGGACTGTGCCAAATCAGACTACATTAGTGTAAGATCAGAAGTCCCACTGGGGTCAGTGCTTGGACCCTGCCTATTTCTGATCTACATTAATGACCTCCAAGACAGAGTGACCTCCCTATGCAGACTCTTTGCAGATGACACCCTCTTGCACCACTTGATCACCTGCATGCAAGAACCTGTAGTTCTGCAAGAGGATCTCCATAAACTAGAAGCATAGGAAAATGAACTGGAGATGTCCTTCCACCATGGAAAGTGTAGACAATTACAAATCATCAGGAGCAGGAAGAGCACTACCAGCCAGTGAGAAGACTACACCCTCCACGACCAAGCCCTGGAGACAGTGACTTGTGTTAAAGTACCTTGGGGTGACACCTTGGGTGGGAAAACACACTGGCAACATCTTTGCCAAGGTAAACAGGATGTTCCTGAAGGAACCTGAAAGGTGCCTCAACCAAAATCAAGGAGCTCTCCTACAAGGCTATGGTACATCCGCTCACTGAATATCCAGGTACAGAATGAGACCCCTACTGCAGCAAGCACATCTCAAGCATCAAGAAAGTACAGTGAAGGGCAGCCCTTCCTGTCCTGAATAAACACAGGAATTGCTGGTGACATGCTCCACCAGTTGAAATGGCTGTCCTTTCAATGCTGATGATGAACCATCTGGCTGGTTGGCCATGCTTTACAAGATATCCACTGGACAAGTATGTGAGGTGCCTTAACCTGAAACCAAAGGAAGGCAAGGAGAAGGCACCACAGCCTTCACTACCAATATTTCTACTGCTGCACTGACTATGGAGACAACGTATTCTTTCCCTGCACAATCAGAGAATGGAATGAGCTCCCTCCAAACTCCCTTGGCACTTTCATATTAAGGATATCATCATACCAACAGCAAATACCTCTACCTCCCTTCCCCATCCCCTTTTTTTCTGCTCTCTTTTCTTTTTTTCTGCTGCACAAACCCCCGAAAATGACAGTAAGGGATAGAATATTGACCGACTGAAAACATAAACATTGGCAAACTGGTCAGTAATATTTTCAGTCAGTCCTAGTTCCTTCTGGGTCTATGTCCTCTGTTTAGTGCCTGGAAAATATTACTGACCAGTTTGCCAATGTTTACGGTTTCAGTTTAATGCAATGGCTGATTCTGGTTCAAAATAGTCCTTTTCATTCTTCAGAAAAAAGCATGCATACGGAATTTTATCTGCAGATAAGACACTACTGATTACAACCTGTACAAGGTCAAATTTCAGGCAAAAAGTATTGCCGTATAGTCTGAAAACTACACTACTCAATCACTGAAAGTGGTATGAACAGGTAAATATTAATGAGTACAGCTACCAATCAATGCATACAAAGTTTTGACATTGTTCACATCTGTAGTGCAAGAAAACCACAAAGTCAAAATGTTCACAATGCCAGCAGGACCTTAATCAGTACAATCTTAAAACTTAGAATCTTTCTTCTTCTAGAAAGAAATAGCCATGTCTAAAGAGAACAATTTCCAACCTTTCCCTTGCCCACTGCGATCCAGCAGCATGAGTCCATTCTCTGTGCCAATAAGCAGGTTGACACCTGTGGAGCAAGCACATACAGGGACATGTATCAGTTCATTTAAAACAATCAGTTACCTGTGGAGCAAGCGCATACAGAGACATGTATCAGTTCATGAAAAATCTTACACAAACACACAACATGAGTAAACACTCATTCAATTCACACTCATGTAAGATAACGCAAGGAATCATTGTGATTCATTGTCTTAATGGTTTTACTAAAAAGTGTCCACAAGACACTAACACTGAACATTTCTTGGTCTCAAATATATAAGTCACCTTCATCCAATGACAGCTATGGTCAATGGGCACCTTAGATGATGCAAGCTATTTCTATTTTGGTCAGTCATCTGACACTGTCTGTGCATTCACAACAGCAAGTCTAGCCAGTCATGGTGCTGTCTGACAAACCTTTTTCTGCCTGCCCTGACTGTACGTCCTTTTCTGTTTAATATTTCACTAAACAACCATTCTGCCAGAAACCATAGTCTGCACCTTTTCACAACTCAGAATTTCCTCATGACATCCAACTGCTGCTTGGTTGAGTTGCAGACCTTGTTGGTAATACAGTCCACACACTGAATGTACAAAAAAAAAAAAAAAAAAAAAAAAAGCAAGAAAAAAATAAATATAGAAAAAAGCAAAAAAAGCAACTAATCACATTTCTGAAGCTTGACCCCCCCCCCCCCCCCCACTTCTGCACGGTAGAAAGTTTAGTCCATGGGCCAGGTATCGACCCCCCCCCCCCCCCCCCCCCCCCAACCACTGGGGATTTTTGGAGACAATGATTTTTGGATAGCTCAGTATGTGTCTTTTCAATATCTGCTTGTCTGCAAGATGAACTGCTCTGCTTCTAGGGATTATCTGAGATGGTACATAGCAGCTTAATTGCATGTATTAAAATGGGCGTGTCCCTTACAAATCCCAAACAACAGGCAGCTATAAAATTGTTTGGACACACAAAAATACTGCACATGCTAGTATCAATGGGTAGCACTGCTCTTGTGGCTGCTGTTGTCTTACTCAGGTATGGTGGCCAGAATTACACGCATGGGATTAATGAAATATTAAAAACAAAAAAATGTCACATTACATAATTTTGTACAATGCTCGTGTAAAATATTGAACAAAAGTGCTTCATTTACCACCAAATGTATCATGGTGACTAAGAGTCACAGAGACAAACTCCAAGCACTGGTTTACGACATCCTTCAACCACTGCCGTATTTAGTTACATCATAGGGTCCTGAAAACTGTCAGCTAATGAGCAGTTTTTCGCTGGTGCTCAAACAGCAGTAAGTTTGTTAAAACAATTAAAATAAAACAAGGCATGTCATTTATAACTGCCAACAAAGTTTACACCAGCACAAATAACAGCATGATCGTTTGAAACGAGATGGAACTCTTTTTGTAACTGGGGTGGATGTGTCTCATGTTTATGTGCGTGCTTAGGCGCTAGGCTGCTTCCACAGTCTTACTAGTACCCAAACCTTTCGAAGGGTGCTGACCGTGTTGGTGGACAGCTGCACGGAGATAAAGAGTGCCCCTTCAGTGGCATAACCAAATCTGGCAGAGTTTGGAAGAAGGTGCCGGAAAGCGATGCTTGGAGTGTGTCATAGAGAATGTCTGATTAACACCTGCATTATGCCTCATCCGAGGCTGCTATCGTCTGTCTCCCAGATTTGCAGAGTGGATTATGTGAAATTTCCAATGCACTAAAACACTAATACAATGCACTAAAATGTGTCTGTTCATAATCATTCAGTCTCGTAATTTGTAGACCTGCCTTCCTTGAGAAATTCTACTTTCAGTCCTGTTGGCTTGTGCAGTAACTTTTTACTACACTTCTTTTACTTTCTGATCTCTTGTGTGTCACCAGCACTCTCAGTAGTCTGTGACGGTGTGATGTTGACGCTGATCTGCAACCCATGCTGTAACTGCAAGGGCAGTAATGTCAAGGTGCATTCTCTGACTCAGAGCGTATCCGTGCATTCTCTGACTCAGAGCGTATCCCTCTTTTTGTGTATGTATACTGAAGTTGCAACTCTTATTTGCATAAGTAAGGCTGCACCACTGAACCTAGTCTATATTTGAGGTGGACCTTTGTAGGTCCACACATTTTGAGGCAAAAACATTATTCTCATCTTATAAACATATTAAAGAAAGAAAATGAAAAGTGAAACACAACAGGGAATAAATATTGTCCAGAAGTATCTTCTACCATTGTCATTTTTTTTCAAAGCCAGCAGTTTTGTCAGATTTATCTCAGCATCACTTCCAGAGCTTTCAAACCCTTACCCCATAATGCTGCACACAGAATGTCGGATCCAAAGCGCTTCTTGTACTTTCTGATCTCTGGGGTATCACCAGCACTCTCAGTAGTCTGTGATGGTGTGACGTTGACATTGATCTGTGACCCACGCCGTGACTGCGATGACAGTGATGTCAGTGTGCCTGTACCTCCACCAGCCCCAAAGCCAAATGCGGAGAAGGATCTCTGGTGACGCATGGAAGGTTGCTGGCTGACTGCCTGGCGATACTGTTGGGGGTGATGGGATATGAGAAAAGTTGGGAGGATCGACAGACAGAAACACTGGCCAATGTGACAGAGGGACAAAACTAACGAGAGAAGGAGGTGGAGTTGGTGTCAAGACACAGCAGCACAACAATGCTAGTACTGTACTAGTAAAAAGTGATGCAAGTCAGCATCCCAGTCCAACTCAGCAGTCCAGGGAGTGAGCAGAAAAAGAAAAATCGGAAGGAAAAATCCACAGTATATGACTGCAGCAGTCACACACACACACACACACACACACACACACACACACACACACACACACACACACACACACACACACACACACACACACATTTAAAAACAAAAACAAAAATAACTCACTTTTGGTAAAAGGAGTAAATGCAAAGAACTCAGACAAGAAAGTTGCTGATCCTGACAGCAAGTCTCACACAACTGTTGCTTGAGCAGCAAGATACAGAGTATTCCTCCATTATGTGCCCATAAATATTATTGGTAAATGCAGTTCATGTATGTTAGTTTGTCTTATTAACATGAGAGGTGATTGGTATAGGATAGTATGGTTGACGTTGCTATTTTTGGGCATATGATGTAATATGTAATGTGTGATGCTTCAATGCACCACTGAATTTTACACTGCAGATGACTTGAGCATAGAACTGCGTATCAAGAATGTCTGCTGATTACCCTACTTTGAAGTTTGCTGCAGCAATGCAATTAGCAGTCTTTTTTCTGTTGACTCTACAAAAACACTTGATCTGCCTTAGCCCTCTCTAGGTCAGACTGCTGCAACTTGCTCCTTTCAGACCATGTTTCACACCTTAGAACTCTTCACTGGCTGCCTATCCAAGCACACAGTGAGTACAAGTTACCAACTCTTTGTCTCTCAGTTTCCTCTGATAATTTCCCAGCTTATCTTTCTGATCTTCATGTGCACTCTACATGTATTTGGACATACTCTCTACACATATCTGGACAGTGCTCTTTTTCCTATGCTGCTCCTTCTTGTCTTGAATTCCCTGCCCCATGAAATTATATACATTCAGTTGACCACTGCATTTAAACCCACTCTGAAGACCCATTTGTTTAAAACCTACTACTACTAGCAAATTCTTAATCCCCCGCCCCCTTCCCAAGACAAAATACATACAAAATGTGTGTGTGTGTGTGTGTGTGTGTGTGTTTACACATGCACACGTGCATGTGTGTGTGATTGTGTGAGTACATATGCATGACTATGTGTTTGTAATGTAGGCCTTGGTGTTTGCCTCTTGTCATTTGAACTGCATGCAGTAATTGTTATTGCCATTTTCTGCTTGAGGTGTCTAAATGTGGATGTAGTCTATATGTGAATTCTGTACAGCACCTCAAGCTCTATTTTTATGTTAGTAGTTCATGCTTTATAAATATTTCATTATTATTATATATTTTTTCTGGAATAGCACTGCCATTTGTTTGGGGTTATTAACTCATTTCTGACAAGTAATGACTTATTTTTGTTAAGGAAAGCTGTATGTATATCCCACTTATTATACTCATGAAACAAATCCAATTCCAAATCTATCATTTGTAAACATGTGGCAAGGGAGCAAACCATCCACACTTCCTTCACTTCCTGTATAGCTTCAGCAGTCTTCACAACTTATTTTGTTAGCTTGAAAACAAAGAAAATGTAGGGGGAAATAATCTATTTTCAACTCTGTGCATTTTGGAGATCCTTTCACGTGCCACTGTGAAAAAGAAGACAAAAAGGCTTAAGGGTTTCAAATTTGATGGGTTGTTTTCAAATGACATCATGGCTGTGAAGGGGTTAACAGGACAAAACCAAATCCTCAGTCATCACTAGTCTTCAAAATTAGAAAGTTTATGCAACTTATTGTTTCCCTTGAACAATCTTGATGGATGCAGTAGGGCTGGTCTTTGCTTAAAAAGACATGGCAAACACACTGCACTTTTCTGGATTAAGACACAGAAGCAAATTATAACCACAAAATCCCTTTAAAATTATACTGGGAAAACACACACACACAAACCTATCCCAAATTCCCCACCCAATACAGGAATACAAGATATATTTTATTTTGTGTCTGTGACTCATTCCAGAGGTGAGAGTGATGCATCGCCCCCCCCCCCCCCCCCCCCCCCCGGTAAACCACCTGGTTTCTGTGAACATAGCCAAATGCAGTCAGTTCAAAAGAAACTAAAAGAACAAAGAAGCTGATTTTGTACAGATTTCCTTTAAAACAATCAACCACTAGCAGTCATCACTGAGGATGTCTGAAACAGAATATGATCAGGAGATAATCAGAGAGATCAGTGATACAGAGAACAGGATTAACATTCAAAAATGTTTTGAACTTTCAGTGTTATCCTTGACCTTATCTTTGAACACGGCAATCAAATCTTGTCACAAAACACTCCAGCTTATGATGATGTACCATTAAACTAAGTCTGATTGCAAAAGCATCAATAAGTTTGTAGATATGGTTTAAAAATTAAAAAAGTCATATCTTAATGAAACAAGCCCCTACTGTCACCTTGATCTCAAAAATGGCAAAATAAAAAATAAAATAAGGGGGGGATGGCACTCCATCTCATGATAATGCCCTATCACACCATGTTTGGTTAAAAAGGTCCAGAAGACATCACCTGGACAAGATCTGGACATTGGGACACACAGAAATAGTGATTTCAATACACCCCCTTAACATCTCTAGGGGGGAGTGGAGGAAGTATAAAAATGGAACACAGCAAAAATTATATCATATAGTTCTGGAGCTGTGTGAGAGTCGAGGTGGCCGTCCTGGGCTGTCCGTCCTAACGAGCCTTCTGGTTTCTGTGGACGTAAAGCTATATTGAACCATGCTTTGGCATTGGTCACAGCTTGTCCCTAATATGTCAGCTGACATCTGAGGACATTAAGCATCACTTCATCATCAGCAAAAATTATGCAAATGGCAGCCCTGGCTACCTAGGTGGGAAAATATGAAGATATGCAGTCAAGACCATGTGCTAGGTGGGTACTGGTAGGCCATCCAGACAGGCATGCTGGCAGAGGTGAGGCCAGGCAGGACTGGGCTTATAGTGATGATGAAGCTTAATATACCAAGCTTGTTGACAAAGAATCAAGTTGTTCAGAATATCTCAGACCAACAAAAACAGATGCTTTTGCTGGGGTGGGAGTGTATTAATGCATTTAGAGCCAAAGGTGGGTAAGTGCAAAGTAGGTGTATTTCCATATTAATCCTGCCTGGATATCACATCCTTGCAATCTCATTACTGTTAAAAGACCGGGAACCTGAGAAGTCAATACTTTTGCTTTGAAACATGCCTTGCATGTAGCACAACATCACACTGCATGCACAGCACACTGACTGGCATAAGCTGGGTGTGCATCACCTGATTCAAATCCATTTTCACTCATTGCATTTTTACTACCTGTTGCTTGTAACATGCTCATTTTCCACACAGATCCATGTAGAATATAATTACCCATCTTAGCATTGTTCATTTAGATGCAGGATAGAGCAAAATCAGTAGTTGATATCTTGCTCTCTTATTGTGAATAGGGCTCTTTTAAAATCAGTAGCTGATGCCTCACTCTCTTCTTGTGAATAGGGCTATGTTTACAACAGTCACTTGCTTGTTGGCATGGTTTTTTCTGTGTAGTAGTGAATCACTGTTTTGACTTGATTAAACAACTCTGTGTTGATCAGTGTTTAGCAGCACAACATTTGTCTAACTCGCTTCACTGATTTAAGATTCAAGATTACTTTACTATCTCATCAGAGAAATTAAAACATGGCTGAACATTAACCACATCACAGTACACAATAACACATATTGTATATTTTAAACTCAAAGAACAGTTATTGAACAGTTAGTGTGTGTGTGTGTGTGTGTGTGTGTGTGTGTGTGTGTGTGTGTGTGTGTGTGTGTGTGTGTAAATTACATACTAGATTTATTAGTAATTTACGTAATTTACACACACACACACACACACTACTCTGATGTCTGAAAGGATTTATCTGTTCAGAAATGCTATCGACTGCAGAACAAAACAAAGTTTTGATCACTGTATTTGATTTTGGTACACAAAATCGTCTACCATATGGAAGAAGCTCATAATATTTGGCAAAGACATAGCTGCTGTCATCCACGATCACCCTTGCCTTCTATACCATGTGACATTCATACAACTGACTTAAGTGTTCTTGTCTTTCACCCACAACCTTGCCACACACATTCACCACTTCAGGACGTTTATGCTTTTCACATTCAAGCCTCCAAACCAGCACAGGAATGAAAATGTTAAAACTGATTCAATATGACTCCAGTAGAAAGTGTGTAAAACAGCAGCATTGACATTAAGTGATCTTAGCTTCTGAAGGTAAACTATTCTTGGCTAACATCTTTTGTGAATAAAGTCAGTGTTTTTGTTAAAATTCAGCTTGTTGTCTAAGACTGTTCCTAGATATTTGTACTCAGTCACTCTTTCAACTTTCACACCATCAATAAATAGATCTGGAATGACAGTTGGAGCTTTTCTAAAATCGATCAACATTTCCTTTGTTTTCTCTACATCGAATTATACCTGCACCAGTTAGTGAACCTTTCAACTACAGCAAAATAAACACAACCTGAGTTGGATAGATTTCTATTGCAGAATCGTCAGAGTATTTTATGACTGGAGTTGTGTCAGTGCCTGTGCAGTTGTTATATAGATTGTAAAAAGAATATGAGATAGGACAGTGCCTTGTGGACAGCCAATGGAAACAGAGCAGGAAGACGAGACTGTAGCTTGGTGACGAACTGTCTGAGAACGGTTGACAAGAAAGTTGACAATTCAGAGAATCAGTCTTGGGTTAATGTCAAGTTTCAAAAGTTTGCTTGCCATGAGGTGTGATTGTATGGTACTGAAAGCAGAAGAAAAGTTGACGAAGAGAATTTGGACAAATGAACCTGTTTTTTCAAGATGAGTATATAATACATTGTGCAAAAGAGTGAGTGTTGCATCTTCAGTGCCTCTGTTGTGCTTGTATGCAAACTGGTATGGGTCTAAATGGGTCTAAACTGATGTATTTATTTCTGATAAAAACAAAGTATATGTACAGTAGACTGTACAGTTCTACCAACACTGTAATAGGCTACTCAATATCAATGATGCTGTGGAGAGGACATATGCACTAGGTGAAAGTTCATACCAAATGTCTTGTTGCTTCTCTTTTAGTGAATAGTGCTTCTCATACAGAGCTGTGCATTCTACTTGTCATGCATCATTTTAACCATCTGAATGTGCACATTTTCTCAACATTAATATTTGTATGCTGTGTCAGCTGCAATTTAGTCACATGAATCTGTATGTGGACAAACTTAAGCTATGCTCCCCACTCTGAATGATAACAACAAATGCATCTCTGATGTGCCAAATGCCTCTACGATACATATGTGGAGAATAGCACTACACAGTCACCACTGTAAAGTGATTAGGGCTCATCTTGAGATGAGGTGTACAACAAGTGTTCATATACTAATAAACACACACACACACACATGCACACACACACACACACACACACACACACACACACACACACACACAATCTTGCTGCCCCTTGCTTTCCCCTCTCTCTCTAAGCCCACCCCACCCCACCCCCACATTCCCCCAACCCAATAATCACCAGTGACAATGTCAGCAGCAAAAAGAAAAAAGAAAAGAGACCTGAGAGGGTTAAAGTAAAGAGAAATGTTTCAAGAGAAGCTCTGAACTGTTAGAGATAACTGCAGTGTCGGATGTGAGCAGGAAGGTTGTTCAAGACAAGGGAGCCTGAACAGAGAAGGACCAGTTACCAAAGCCCTTAAGTTTCCATGTTGCACAAGAAGGATTGTTTTTTTCATCTGAACTGGAATGAAGAGTGCAAGAAGAAGCATACACAGAGAGACAGGATGACAGATATGGTGGCAGAGTACCATCAAAGGGAAAGCAAAGGTGGCTATATTGATAATGATCCTTTCTTTGACTAGCAGCTACTGAAGTGCTCTGAGAAGCAATCTAGTGAGTTCATGTCTGCTTATGTGAAAAACAGCTATTGCTGAATGGTTTAACTTTTTGCAGCCTGTACATCTGATCACAGTTGATGTCAATGAGCAAAGAGTTGCAGTAGCCCAACCTACTGAGAACATAGGAACAGGTCAGCTGAGCAGTGGCTTTTGTCATCAGGAGATGACAGATAAAACTAATTCTTCTGATCTCAAGATATGCTGAACAACTGATGTGGTCAATATGCTTCACCACAGAGTAGTGTCAAGATTGGTAGACTCCAAGATTTTTTTACACAGCTTTTGAAGAAAATGTTATGACTGCCAACTCTCTTGTGACATGATGACCCTTCTACGAGATCAAAGCAAAAGCGCTTTCATTTTGTCATGCTTGCTGTGAAAGAAATAAGTCATGTTTGTATAATATATATATTCTGTTTACATGGTTCAAGACATAGTCATTTAAGCTTTAATTTGATGTTTTTCATCAGTAATTGTTGAGAAAACTGTATTCATGTGGGCTGAGAAAACACAACTCTAGTCCATTTTGTTGTTCAAAGAAATGGTTTCATTTGAACAACAATGTGTTTCTATTGCAGCCTGTGCCAGACATGATTTGGGGGGGGGGGGGGGCACACTGAAATGGTGTCTGCTGAGCAAAATAAAACTGACTGCTGTATGCTGAATCTGCTGTGGTCTCTCTACTGCTTGACTGTGTGCCTGCCACACTTCTCCATCCACATAAAATGCACATGAAGCATAACAAATGCACTCACACCTTTTGGTTCCTCTCTGTTTCTCAAAAAAATTAACCCAGTTACCTGCACTACTGGCCTGTCATTGCAAACCAACCAAAACCTGGTACCAAGGCACTGTGACCATTCTAAATCCTAGCCTAAGTTGGATTCAAAATACTATACGAAAAGCTTTACTCCCTGGACAGAACTAATTTGTCACCCAAACTGAAACAGTGTCTATATGGCCAGAAAAGAGATGGTACCAAAGTGATGAAAGAGTTGTATGAAAGTAGAAGTTGGAAATATAACAAGAAACTGGTCCACCTGATACTATGTGAATAAAAGTACAGCAAAGAGTAAAAAACACTTTTTATAATTCAGTATCCTTAAAGCAACTACATTATGATGGGAATTAATGGAGGGACAAGAAAAAATTGAAAACATTCTAGTCGCATAGACAACATAATAATCATAAGCAATGCTAAAAACAAAACAGCACTTCAAAAACAGAAACAAAAGTACTACTGAACTGACAAGCAAGCAACTGTAACAACCACACACCATGCACCTGCTAAAACAAAGTGCAACAAGGATTACTGCTTTGCACAGCAAAATACACACCCCAACCCTACTCCCCTTATGTGCCTAGTGATACAAATACTGCAAGTCACAGTGATGTTGTCAGTATATCATATGCCAGCCTGACTTGTGCTTGGTCTGACATGTCTGGTTAACAGTACATCAACACACCTACTTTGGTACAGAAAATACAGGACTGACTACCATTCATCAAAGTTTTTATTTTTTTATTCTTCAGTGTCACCTTCAACCTGAACATAGCAAGCCAATGTTCTTACACGACAGCGATGATGACAATGTACCATAAACTAAGTCTGGCTGCAAAAAGGGCAACACTTTAAGTAGAAACATCTATAATTTGATTACATGAGCCCATTACTGTGAGCATGACTTTGAAGATAGCAAATCTATCTTTCAGAGTGACACTGTGGGTCATGATGATGCTTAGTGACATACCACTACTCCAACTGACTACACCACTTTTTATTTTTAGCTGATCAAAGGAATAAGATCCAAACACCAAAAAAGGTTAAATTGTTTTTGCTATTATGACAAAATACAGCATGCACATTTTGCAGGTAAGCCCCTTTTTCAAGCTACAAAACAACAGTTGAATGGTGAAAAATGAGATGTAGGACACTTATCCACTTTTGGTTCAGCTGTTTTGTTATGCTTTTTTCTTTTCTTTTTCTTCCAAAAACAACAAAACTGCTGAACCAAAAGCAGATAAATGTCCTACATCTCATTTTTTTTTACTGTTTAACTGTTGTTTAAGTGTTGCTTTATAGCTTGAAGTTGAGAAAGGGGCATACCCTGAAAATTCGCATGTTACGTTTTATCATAATAATGTCCTTTTTAACCTTTTTTATGTGTTTGAATCTTTTAAGCACATTGTCATTTTTGTGGTGTACATGTTTCATTTGCATGATTTTCTGCTTTTGTTGTGTATAGTTTTCTGTTTCTCGAGAGAGGAAATGGGGGAATGCATGGGGACTGAGCATAAGTAGCTTACTTGACTCACACGAACAAAAACAAAGCAACAACAATACAAGAAGGATCCATGTACAAATAACTCACATTCAAAGCACACAAATTAAAAACAACAACAACGACTGGAAATATATGGAGTACTTTCAGTGACTCAAAGCACTTTACCACCTGGAAGAAAAACATTGAACATGTAATATTCCCTTACAAATCAAATTACATGAACATATTTATTCATACAGACCATAGTGAAACATAACACACACACACACACACACACACACACACACACACACACACACACACACATGACTGTGCACATGCAGGTGTGCATAAGATCACAGGCACAAGTACACACAAATGCCAATACAGAAAATACACACACACACAGCCAAGGATATCAAAAAAGAGGCTATATCAGTTTGAAAAGGTAAGCTTTGAAAAGACTATTTTTGAAGGCAAGGAGAGAAGGGCTGCGATGAAGAGCAAAAGAGAGAGAATTGCAAATCTGGGCATATGACAATGGAAACAAAACTAAAGGGAGACAATTGTAAGAGTGTTGATTTTAACATAGCTTACTAATTGCTGAACAAGTTACCAAATGTTGAAGGAAAAATTTGCGAAGAGTGTGAAAAAAACATTGTGATGCATTTCTCTCTCTTAAATAATACCTGATATAATGGTATTACAGGAATGTATGGTGTCATGGTTGACAGATCACTACAAATCTATTATCTCTCTATCTTAAAGAACACAAAATTATTTTGGAAGATGGGATAGAATTGCATAATGCATGTAGAAATAATTGGCAGTAATTTTGAAAAAAGAAGAAAAAAGAATTTTGACTAAAATGGTACATGGTTCATGAGGACAATATGTTTCTTTATTCTTCTCTATCTCTCTCTTTATCACCCTGATATAACTGTACTGGTTGATGGCATAAAACCCCAAGATGTCTCTCTCTCTCTCTCTCTTTTTAAGGAAATGGCACAAAGATAGTCTTTGGGAGATGCAGGAAGACTATCTGTTTTGATCAAGTTGATGTCAGCAGTCCAATGCCTTCAACTAAGCCTAAGCTAGCTTACTTCAAGTGAAAAGTTTGTCTGCATGTCTGCAGTCCACTTCCTACAACTAGGCTGAGGCTAGATCTTACACTGGTGAACAGTTTGTCTTCATGTGTGCAGTCCACTGCCTTCAACTAAGCCTGAGCTACCTTACAAGAGGAGGAAAGTTTGGCTTTATGTCTGCAGTCCATTGCCTACAACTAGGCTAATGCTAGCTTTCATTAGGAAAGTCAGATGATGTACCAACTATCATCACACAAGTTTGGCTGCAAAAAGTTCAGTAGTTTATAAGATATGGAGAGCCCAGTCATTTTCAGAGGAATTAAAACTATAATGTGACTTTGGCCCTGAGGCAGAAATCCAATCCATTCACATGGCATCTTGGATCATGATATGCACCACAATAAAGGCAAACAGTTTTCATGCCTAATACAGGTTTGTATCTCTAACTATTCCTATCAACATATTCTGATTACTGAAACACATACCTCATCCGATGTTGTTTTGTCCTGTGGTCGTTGTGGAGTTGGGGGTGAACGTGACTGGGGTGGTGTGTGGGGTGGCAACAGGTCCGGCATCACATTGCTGGTAGTACTGTGACGTGGAGACTGTACATTGGCTGTCAACAGAAACAAAACCATTTCACTAAAACCTAGTTTGTGTAATGTTCTTCCTATCAGTATGTGTAGCACCCATTATTCCCTTTTGGCCCTGAGCTGCCTCCGTGAGCTGTTGCCAAACCTGGGGCTACTATGAAGAAATCAATGAAAATCAGAAATCTTTACTTAAAGCAAAAGTCCAAGGTTTTTAAGTATGCAAAATGACCATTGAAATGATTGACAAATGAGTCACTAGTCTGAGATTTAATGAAATAAAAAATAAAAATAAAAATTATGTTGTTTTTTAATCGATTTTATTTTCTGTAGGCTGGCCGAGACTGCTGTCTTGGGTTCTCCATCAGTCACATGACTTTCTCGGAAGTGACATCAGTCTGGGGAGTCAGTGCGGTTGCCATATGCGTGTGGTCAACAAAAAGCTCAACCATGCCGGTCTACTGTATTGCAGCAAACTGTAACAACTCACAAGCAACCCAAAGCATAACCATGCATGAGATCCCGTGGAATTGACCCGCTGTGAGGCGAAAATGGATCAAATTTGTACATTTCAAATGAGCTGACTTTTATGCTGCGCCTCAGTCACGCCCATTTGTGTAGCGAGCACTTCGCTGAGTGCGATTTCATAAACTTTATGGAGAAATACCAAATGGGGTTTGCTTCAAAGCAGAATTTGTAGGGCTGTCCACGGGGTAACCGACCTGCAAAAAAATCCAGTCCAAATCTCCAAGGATGAAGCTGACAAGCAGCACGCGCACAACATGATACCAAAAACTGAGAGATACACTGATACCCTAAACAGGCAAGCTAACAAGCTGGTATGAAAATGGCCAATAAACCAAAGATAAAAAAGAAAGAATGCATGGTGAAAAAGAAGGGTAAAAGAGAGAGAAAACAACAACAATTTCTAAAAAGAAAGAGGAGGCAAGTAATGTCAGCGAGCAATGGGACAAAGGCTGGATACACGTAATCCGTGTACATGACACAACCCACTTAGCAGTGACAACACAGGAGAGCAAAAGACGCTCACAAACTACCCCACACAAAGAAAGAATGAGGGGTCTCGTTAAACATCGAGAACACCCCCCTCACTCGTACATCGTAAATGAACGATATAACTCAAGAAACAAAAGGGCAAGCCAAGAGAAAAAACAGTGAATGGCAAGAACCGGTAACTAGCCCAACCCCAGGGAGGCCACGAAATCGCTAGTTTGTTGAACTAGAACAAACAAAACTTTTTTCATTTTTACATATGATGAAACAAACAAGGATAAATTGGAAAAATAAAATAAAACACCCAATAAAAGGCAGGCTCCCTGATGAGGTCTAGCCTGTTGTGAAAGCTAGAGTAAACAGAACGACAAAGACTGAAACGCCACGCACCTAACAAGGTTTGAGAAAGATGAAATAACAAGAAGGAAATAAACAAAGGCCCAACTATTGACAATGGTGGTGTCAGCCAAGAGAATTCTCCCATGCAAGTGGAGTCTACCACCTAGACGGTGGTTTTCTTTTGCTAGTATCAGGCTGATATCCTCTCATCATTATGTGCCAGTGGTCACTGATGAGCTACTCAGGTAGCGAAACACGAAACACACTGGTCTGACCAAGGCAACCAACACAATAATGGCCCCCACCAGGACCATATTTTTGATAACCACTCTGATCTCTGCTTGGCATTGTGGCCCAAAAAATTGGATTTGATTAGGCTCTTTATGAAGGAAGTACGACTTTCCTCCCCCATCAGATTTACTCTGTTTAAGGTCTTCCAGATCTAAATATAACACCTCAATAATTAACTACTTGCTTGTTTTTTTCTACACTTCGACCTAAAATTTCTAAATTTAATGAAAGAACAAATAATTACTTACAAACAAACAAAAAAAGACATAGAAAAGATAACAGACCAAACCTGTTATGTGAACATGTTTTCCCAGATGCCCTATAGAAAATCAGCTGTGATAAAAAGGTCATTTGTGAAGATCAGACATGAAAACAACACAGTATTGTTTTCTGACCTTTTTGTTTACAATTCTAGCTGTATTTTGTGGAAATAAGGAAAAATTAGTACTTTAATCACCAATTATTGATAATTTGAAATGTTGGCCTGTGTTCTCTGCAATAATAAAGAGAAAGGGTGTGGTTAATAACAATGCATAAGCAGACTCATCACAACCAACTGGGAAAAAATTCAGATCATATAATCTCAAAAGTTTAGGAGCAATTTTTTCAGTTGTGAGTGGAAAATGTAGACAGGTGTATTGTCTCTTGTTTCCTCATTAGGTAAGATATGTGATAATGATGTAGTTCACATCAATTTAAGATGCAGTGGACAGGTGTGTAAGTGTCCCATTTGGACCTCGCCAAATTTCAAAGATTTTGAAAAGAAAAATTCATTTTTACTTTTAATATGGTGCTTACACTCTTCATTCTCTTGTATGTATCTCTTTAGAAAACAAACAATCCAACAAAGCAAATATTAAACATACTAAGGATGTACATGTTAGTTTATTATCAATTTAATACTTGTAGTGCACTGTATCACCACCTTTTGTCACAATTTCATATATGGGTCATCCTCCTGAAAGAGGGTAAAAATTCAAAGTGTGAATTTTTTTAAATTATTATTTGGAAATGAAAGCCTGACATGTATTGTGTACACAAATATAAGACATAAACTGACAGGGTGACAGGAACCTGGTTAGTTGTGCCAACTTTTGACACCCAAAAGCAGCAAAAGTTGTACTCACTCTTATTTGCTCCATTTTCTCATACAAAACACTTATATGTTTGTTAAGTAATAAGTATTACTTATTTTGTTATGAAAAACAAAGTACCATGTTGTATCATTAACGTTATGTTATCCACTACAACAAAATTGGACATGCTATTTTGTGTAATGCAGTAACAACTGTTCACATGGAAATAGTTATGAGCAACATTGTATATCTTGTTGAAATAGTAATGTATGACACATTTCTTACATCATTTGCTGTTTATGTCAAGAAAGCTTAAATTTGAGAAGAAACAAAAATCATCAAATCTTCCTTGTCACATACTGTTCTATTAAAGAATAACTGTTTATGTTACAAAATGTGTTGCTTTTTATTCATTTAAAAATGTTCAAGACTGGCTGCAGGGTATGACGATAAGGACTGCCTGACTGCCCAGGGCAGGTAACTTACTCAGTCGGGCAGGTGAAGATCTCAGTTGTTATCGGCTTTTTATTTTTATTTTTTATTGACAGTATCATATTTCAATTCAAGCACTAGATTTCGAGTCACTATGGCAGTGTTTGTTTTGCGGATCCACAGTCGCAACATCAGTTTCCTTTTACATCATCAAACCGACCGACTTCAGTGTCGTAGCATGTGATTGGCTTGCCAGTGCAGTTAAGCCAATCAGAAGCTAGCTCTCTTTATTTGTGGCGAAGCATGGCTCGCACTCAGCTTTGGTGTGAGCTTTTTAAAAGGAGCATCAGAGGAAGAAGGGGGAGGGGGAGGGGGGGGGGGGGGGGGGGAATGGAAACAAAAATAAGTTTGAAAAGCTGAAAGCTAACAGATCCCAGTCAAAAGAGAGGAAGTTTGTTCCCAAGTGCAGACGAAAGAACTTGCTTGGGGTGTTTGCAATGATGACATGGGCCACAACTATGCCAGTACTAGTGGGAATTTTAAAGAAATTTCTTTGTCTTCTCTTTCTTTTGGGGGAGGGATAGGGGACAAGGGGAGAAGGGGGGTGTCAGATCCAAAGTGTAATCAATGAGCATTTTAAAAGACCTAACTGTGGCCACTAAAAGGTTTAAATTAATAAACATGTTCTGATCGGGAATTTCCGTTCAGCAAAGGGACACTACTCCCGACTCGCAATCTTGTTTTATCGTGGAAATAAGGGAAACATTGGGCCTTAAAAAAACTTTAAAATAAATAAAACTTTCTCATTCTTAAATAACAGATAATGAAGGCAGGAATAAACTAGCATAAATCTGAATCCTTTATTAACACAGAAAAGAAAGAAATGTATCTGGTACAGGTTTGGCACAGTTCCCTGTGTTAAAAAATACAACCATTGATCCAATCTGCCCGGGCTATGTTGGGTCATGGCTTGGGGCATGCATGGCAGTTTGGGTCATTAATATTAACAATAATTTAAATTCTAAAATTAGAACTGTTACAGAGTTGGAATGAAATGAACAGTAACTGCGCGTTGGCTTTCACAGAAGTCATGACAGAATGAGGCAGAGTTATGCTCAGTCACATTCTGTACAGCAATGATGATGATACCATGATACTGAGACAGGTACCACTGCAGATTTTTTTTTATAAGCTTGAGTACTTTACTGAATTTTATCTCTTTCAAGCATGGACCTGGCGATTAACAATGTTACAAATTTATGTAACTTTGTGGGGAAGTTGGTTTGTGTGTGTGTGTGTGGGGGGGGGGGGGGGGGGGGTCAGTCTACTTAGTACTTTTATCACACTTCCTACCTTCAAAATCCATTTGACAAACATGTCGCCTATTTTAATCAAAATGGTTGATTTTAAGAATCTGGCATGGGCAACTAGTTTTGCCACTTGGGCAAGTAGAAAATTCATTTACTTGCCCTAAGTGGGAAAAAAAGTTGTCATACCTTGGGCTGTATGTTTAATGTTATCCATTGCAAAAAAACATGCATAGCATGCTGTTCTGTGTGACAAAGAACAACAACAGTTCACTTGGTAATACCCATGTGGATCACATCTTGTAAGATCAGTTGGGTTTCTGCAGTTAACTGCATGATTAGCAGCACGTGATGTGGGCTTGTTGCAATGTGCTGTCACAAATCACACTGAAAGTCAAATTTCTCAGGAATGAAGAGCAGCACTGCCTTCTCCCTTCACTGGTGGATGACTTCACATGTGTTCATTCAAAAAATGCATTATTCACTCACATCCTGTCAACTTTATTTTCTAGTACCTCTGTCCTCTTTTCTAGCATACCTTTTGGCACCAAGTCATACACGCACACACACACACACACACACACACACGTCAGAGGGATATTTGTTTCTTGCTTTCTAAAGTTAATAACCAATCACAAATAATTAGTACTCAGTCTCAGTTTGTCTGGAAAAGCTCATCAAAAAACATCAAAAGGTTCCTCCTGTTTGCCAGACTCATTTTCAAGACTTCTAAATGCACTCATGCTTCACCACTCTTGACTAAACTGCACTGGCTTCCAACAGCTCAAAGAATTTAATATAAAGTCTCTTCCATGTGCTATGATGTAGTCTCAGAAACTGCCCCCTCTTACTTGTCTGACCTGCTTCACCTGTACAGCCCAGCCCATTCATTGCATTCCTCTGCTGACACCCGCACCTTCTGGATTCCAAAACAAAAGTTCCAAGGGCAATGCATTTTTTCCCCATCTGGGCCCTGTCACATGGAATAAACTCCCATATTCTTTACACTATGCTGTAACAAAATCCCAGCTCAAAACTCAGCTCAAAACCACACTATTCCTTTCAGCCCATGGACCAAACTCCTAAATTTCTTTTGTTTCCGCTGCCAATCATACCCCCCTCCCTCCCCCCCTCCATCCCCACTCACCTCACCACCATTTCCTGTTGACCTGCTTGTATCACTGCATGCACGTTGCACGCGTGCCTGTTTGCATGCGTGCATGTGTGAGTGTGTGTGTGTGTGTGCGCGCATGTGCGTGCGTGCGTGTGTGGTGTGTGTGTGTGTGTGCCATGGTGTGTGTGCACCATGGTGTGTGTGTGTGTGTGTGTGTGTGCCATGGTGTGTGCCATGGTGTGCGTGTGTGCATGTACATGCTATGAAGTAAGTGAATGCGTATTTTGTAAAACATTATGTTGTAACACGTCACTATTCTTGCTTTTGTACATGCCTTGGGCTGTTAAACTATTTTGATAGGTAGGGTGCTTACAAATTTCCAATATTATTATTACATGTTATGTAGACACCATCACAAGTACAAAAGGATATAAAAATCATACATTTGAACCATTGACTAATAAACTTAATAAACAAGTATATTCATTACAGAAGCAATATTCTTTCCCCTTTTTTAAATATTTTATTGGAACCGGTACTGACCCCTGCTTTAGATATCAGGTAGGCCAAGAGTGGCAGCAAGCTAGTCCACAGTCACCCAAGCCAAATCTTTTCACAGCGTCTTACCCTGTCACATGATGATGTACCATCAAACTAATTTGGGTTGCAAAAGTTTCAGTATTTCTGAAGATATAGTAGTAGCAGTAGTAACTGGATTTTAATGTCCTGTCAACCACACACAGTCACCTCAGGACAGTCAAACTCAGGTCATAAGCAAATAAACATTTCTAAAGTCTTCTCACATATGTATCAACCCTCTGTCAAGTCAATCTACAAGACCAATCACTTCGCAAACATGAAACATACATACACAAACACCAGACACAAACTTCCGAAGAATTAGTCCCTTCAATATTGCCCCTGTTAAAAGAGCACATAAGGCTAGGACATGCTGGTATTGTCGACCATTCCATCTAATTTATTGATACCAGGTTAAAGAAAAGAAAAAAGGAATGGACAGAAACAATATAAAATTAATTTTTTTTATATAAAAGCATAATGGCAAATACCAGTGCCATATGGCAGCAAGCTGCACAAACCACCTACCAACTATCTTCTCCTAGCAGCTCAACAAGAGCCATACAAAAAACCCTAACCCTTAACAACAAATATTTGAGAGTGAAAACTGACAATACAGAAAGAGCAAGTGGACTAGGCAGAAAAAACAAGAGAGGAGATAGGAAAGGGGAATCAAACGACAGCCCTGAGATTCCAGACAGGAGGCGGACATCAGACATCCCTGGCCTCCCTTCAGGGTGAAGATATAGTAGAAACGATTGTGGTTTTGACCTTGAACATAGCAAAATTATATTGCCAGACAGGAGGGAGACATCAGACATCTCCGGCTTCCCTTCAGAGTGAAGATATAGTAGAAACGATTGTGGTTTTGACCTTGAACATAGCAAAATTATATTTCTGTAATACTCTGGTTGATGATGATGCATCACCATACTAAGTCTGACCGATCAGAGATATTGTCTGGGCAAACATCCACTGAAGTTCAGAACCTTCACTGTGACTTTGACCTTGAATACAGCAAAGCAACCTTTTCACAAGACACTCCAACTTATGAACATCTACTGCCAAACTAAGTTGGTCGCAAAAAATCAGCAGTTCAGAACATAACAGAAATAGTTATGATTTCATTGTATAAACCCAAACTCATGTTGGCACATGACACTGGCTTATAATCATGTATCACCATACTGGGTTCAGTTACAAAAGGTTCAGCAATTCATAAGATATCAGCCAAACTAACATTAACTGAAATGTTTAACCTTGGCTGTGACACTGACAGCAATCCAATATTTCACTGGACATTTCTTTGCATTTGCTGATCTATCATCACACTGAGATTGGTTGCGAAAGCCTAATTAGTTTAGAACTAGTAAATGATATAGTAAAAACCATCATATTTTGATTATATCAGCCCACACTGTGACCTTGACCTTGCAGACAGAATCCCTTCTTTTTTTTGCATGACATTCAGGCTCATGGTGGTGCACCACAATACCATGTTTGGGAACAAATATTTGTCATGAGAGTTACATCCCTCACCCCTGACGACACCACAGTGCTATCCCTCTTGTAGTCAAATAATACAACACACACAGTGCAAAAAAAGGTCAAATGTTGCTGCTGCAAGTCAGCTGATGTGGACTCATACATTAGAGTAGGTCGAAAGTCAATGGTACTAATAGATAGTTCTCTTGTGTGCTTCCACATTACACTATTTTAAGACACCATGTCAACCACCCCTGAAGAAATGACTGTAATTTATTTCATATCTACTCTCATGTCATCAAACAAGCATAAAAAACAAGGTGAAATGTGGTCATTTACCAAGCAGATGAAAAAAGAAAGTTCCTTAGTTTCTGTTGTTAACAAGTCACAATATCGTGATACACACTTAGAAGACACCATTGGTGTGAGACCCTGATTATCTTTTTTTTGTTTGGAGCTGTTAGTAGGAAGCAACACACAATAAATATCATTTGTATACATGTAAGAGCTAGCACCTTATTTCTTATGAAATCTGTTTTTATTCAATCATGAACACTTTCAAGGAAATATTTGTGATCAGCTAACCTTCCCTTGGCCATGTCACAAATGACAGCCATGAAAATGTCACAATTTCTACCAAAAAAGACTTGCAGCACAAGAAACAATGATGCATTCACACACTGTGGCATTTCCCTTACTTCTCCACACACAACAGAAATACAGCAGTAGTTTAAAAAGTTTCATGTTTTTTTGTTTGTTTGTTTATTGATCAGGAAAGCAGCACCCTCTTTGGTCCACTTTTCAGGAAAATGACCCATTTTATATTAAGATTTTTTTAATTTAAATAAATTGTTGTGTGGTCTAGTGGATGAGGGGATCAGGTGACCGACAAATCTGAGACCCAGAATTTCAACTGGGGAGATTGTGTGTGTGTGTGTGAGTGTGTGAGTGTGGATGTGTGTGTGTGTGGGGGGGGGGGACGACCATGGATCAGCAGCTAAAGTGCATTATAGGTTAAATTTCCTATAAATAGATGACATTCAGAAATACAGGGTACTGCACTCAGTAAGTGCCTGCGGGTGTAGTGCAGAGTAGGCACTTTTGTTGGGGGTACAGTGAAACTGTGGAAAAGATGGCCAGATACTGGTAAAAGAAGCAGAAAAAGCATCAGAAATGCCGGTCAAGCATTGTTTGTGGGGTACATGCAGCTCTGATAGTAGGTTCCCCCAGTTTTGTGAAGGCAGCCATTTTGTGCTGACACACTGCATGTGGCCCCACCAAAAAGACCGTAGTACACAAAAAAAAAGAAGAAGAAAAAAAGTGTTCCTCATGCATAGCACGCACCTGGCAGTCCAGTATATAGGTCCATGCCTGAAGGTCTGATACTATCACAGACCAGCGCTTTTTGACTGCCGCCTCGATTCTGATATCATGGACATATATATGCCAGTATATTGATCAAGTCCGTGTCTGAAATGATGTCCTACCCAGGTGGACTTCACTATTCCGGATTATCTTCCCTGTTATTTCCAGAAATCGTCTATTGCTATGTGGTCTGATGACCAATGGATTCAGATGGCAGACAAAGCCATGACCACAACAAAATTGCCCCTTGTGGGATGATTAAAGTTTTTTGGATTGAATTGAAAAAGAAAGAAAGTTGGGACCTCCAAGCTTGCTATGCTCATTCTGAGAAGGAAAAGTGTCTCCTTCCAAATAACACACACCCTTTACCTACAAGTACAAGCAATGCATTCTTGTTGGGTGGTTCAGATTATATAATCTGAACACAACTGGGCAGACAAAGAACAGATGGATACGTTGATTTAAGTAGAAATATTTTTTTTAATGAAATATTTATTAAGCGCAAACCACTCCAGCTCATCATGATGTACCACAAACTAAGTTTGGCAGCAAAAGATACAGCAGAAACAATACTTTGGCCTTGATGATGGCAAAACAATCTTTTTGCAAGACACTCTTGACTCATGATGATGCATCACCATACTATGTATGTTTGGCTACAAAAGGTTAAACAGTTGAGAAGATATCATCTAGAAAAACATTCAGTGAAGTTTTGAACCTTCACTGTGACACTGATCTTGGACACAGTGAAGTAATCTTTTCACAAAAACCTTTTGTGGAATGTTTGGAAGCAAAAGATCACCAGTTCAGAAGATACAACAGAAACAGTCATATTTATATTATGAGCCCTGTGATCTTGGCCTTGAAGATAGCAACCCAATTAAAATAAAATAAAAAATGTACGACACCCCAGCTTATGACAATGTTTCCCCATACCAAGTCTGGTTGCAAAAGGTTTAGCAGTTCAGAGACATCCAAACAACAGCACATTCACTGTGACCTTGATCTTGAACACAGCAACCCAATATTTTCAAAGGACGTTTTGGCTGACAATGATTGATGTAATGATGTGATGGATGTTTAAGTTACTCTTTTAGTTCACCAGCAAAACAACCCACTATGCTTCAGGTTTACAATACATATATATCAACATAAATGTTCTAATTTTAAGTTTAACTAATAATAATTGTGTGCAGTATTTCAGTATTTGCCCAGGAATTTACTCTGTGCAAGTGTGCGAGTGTGTGCAAGTGTGTGCGAGCACGCGCGCATGTCTGTGCGTGAGTGTGTGTGTGTGTGTGCACACACGCTTGCGCATGCGTATGCACTTGCATGCATGTGTGTGTGTTCAATTTATATACTGCCTGGATTTGATATGTTGCTCCATAAATGCTGCCTGTATATGTTGCAGTCAATCTTAGTGTTTTGATGTTTAATGAATGTTTGTTTTATTGTAATATTTATTGAATGTTTTAAGTGACTGGTTAGCCAGAAGAAAAATGTGTGTGAGCGTGTCTGTGTGTGCATGTGTGTACGTATGTGTATGTATGCACACTGTTATATATACTGCTTTTGTAGTTGAGCGGTTTTTAGTTCTATGTTTTACTGAACTGTTGACATCTTATTATAAAATGTACTGAATATTTTATGTTAATGACGAGCCAGAAGGCATATTTCTCTACACAGAGACAATAAAGTTGTACTGTATTGTAAACTAAATTTGGCTGCAGAAGAGTCATTAATTTAGAAGATATAGTTGAAAAAAATCATATTTTGATTGTATAAAGACCTCACTGTGACCTTGACCATGAAGATAGCAACCACATTTTTTGGCATAGCACTTGAGCTTATGAAAGTGAGCGCTGGACTTATGATTGAAAGCTTGCGAATTCAATTCCCCACAGGAGCAGCAGGAGAATTTTCTTCTCTAGTGTCAACTCTCTGTACTCTTATTTCAGTATCCCCAAAGATGCCCCAAACCAGTCTACATTAAAGAAGAAGCAGTGGAGAGAGTAGACACATATAAGTACGTAGGTGTTTGTTTTTTTTTTTATTGTTTTTTTTATAGTAAATTAAACTGGAAATAGAACATCAACTTTGTGCTGGAAAAAAGTGAACTCGAGAATGTACTGCATGAGAAAGCTGAGATCATTTGGAGTCAATTTAGATACGCTAGTAACTTTTTATAAAGCCTCATTTTTACCCTTGGCTCTGTCAGTTTTAATGAAAATTATACCAGTCCTTAACTGTGTGTGTGCATGCAGGACATCTGCTGAGGATGATAACTTTTCAAGGGAGGGTGGGGGATGTGTGTACCTAATGATTATTTAATTTGAGAGTTTTTATGTTTTGGTTTGTTGGAGAAAGCATTATTCCAGGTAATTTTGGGTTCATTCGTTTAGTGTATGCAGACTGAGAGAAAGGGGGGGGGGTGGGGGGGTTAATTCTAAAAGTGTGTATGTGTGTGTGTGTGCGTATCATGACTTTGAATTATTGAGATAAGCGAAATTCAGTTCTTAGTAGTACGTTAATGTATAAGATTGACTGACAGCTTTAATTTCCCGCTGGGATGAATAAAGTATATTGTTATGGTTATTGTTATTACTGTTATTGTTATACGCACACACACACACACACACACAGACAGCACACTGGTTAACTGAAATAATTTAATTTGCTAACAGACGGGTCTTCTGAGTGGCTTTAAATGCAGTGGTGAACTGAATGTGTCTAATTTCACAAGGCATGGAATTCCAGACAGAAGCAGCAGCAAAGGAAAAAGAGTGATGTCCAAATTGTTTTAGTTTTAACATGTGGAAAGCATTGGGTTCTTGATTCAGAAGAGGAGCGGAGTTGTCTTGATGGATAGTACACATGAAGAAGACCAGACAGATAAATATATGAAGTCTTAATGAGAGTATGCATGAAGACCAGACAAACAGATAGAATCTACAAACTGATCTGGCCTAGCAAGTCTGCAGCTTGTCACGATGCACGATAAATTTTGTTGCAGTGGCAGTCAACTACATTTCAGATTTGTTTACATTTGTATGTGGCTGCAGGCCGCAAGGTTAAACAAGGTACCACACCTATAAACAGTGAGAATTTGCATACTTCATATGTACAGCAACTCCTTTGCAAAAACTGTGACTGTAATTCAAATTTCCTGTGTTTCCAAGTTTCCTAAGTCCATTCTTAATTTCTAACAGTTTTTGAAACCACTGTCCAAACAGAACATTTGTTTTAAGCACTGGTGCTGCTTGAAGAAGCATTCTTTGAAGAAGATTCTCTGGGCTGCTTCAGCAATTTAATAGCCTTCCATGCCCATGCCTGTGCCTACACCTTTTATTACAAAAGCTACAGTCACATTGAACAATGGCTGTAGTGGCCAATACCAGAAGTTACCACACTGCACATGCACAGAAACAAGTTCAATCCTGACCTTTCTGAGACTTCTACATTGCATCTGTGCTGCAAGTTCAATCTTGACCTTCTGAGAGATTAAAACTAGCAAACAAACAGATCAAAATACTAAAAGGTTTAAAAAAATTGCTTATTTCAATAGGACACTACAAAACATGTGCAACTTCTCAGTAAAAAAAAACTTTTTCAAGCAACAGACAAATAATATAATTATCAACAAACAACAATATTAATGAAATATGATCTGCTTAGCTTTTAGTTGGTGGACAGGTTTTGCACAAGGGGCACTACTCAACAGGCAGTATTAGCTTGTAGCACTGGCCTACCTGAGATGAGGTTGCACATGTTTACAAAACTAATTATATCTTGGCCAACCATAATAACAGCGACCAAAGGTTTTCGCATGACACTGACTCACAATCATGCCAAGTTTGGTCACGAAAGGTTGAGTAGTTCAGAAAAAATATGGATAAAGCCCAGAAACACAGACAGGAGAACAGATTGACACAGTTATTCAAGTATACCTCCCCCCCCCCCCCCCCCCCCCCCCCCAAAAAAAACCAACAACAACAACACACACACAACAACTTTGGGGGTGGGGGGACAGATAGAAACACTTGGCAATTTCTGCCACAGTGTCTACTTGTTTCACTGCTGATGGTTTTCACATGCTTTTGGACCTTTTAGTATTATTCACAATGACCACATCACCAAGGGACCTAGAACATACCCAGAGCTCCAGGAGCTGAGGAGTTGGATGAAGTCCTGTGAACCTGGGCTGCTGGAGGCTTGCCTATGTTTCTGGATATGTCCCTGTCACTGCGACGTCCTCCACCCTGTCTATTTCCATCATGAATAGAAGGCTCAGATTTGTTCTGCAACACAAAGCAATAACATGGATATAATAGTACTTCCTACACTTCTTAGAAATAGATCAAAAGTAGCTGTAAAAGAGGGATGAATATTACTGAAGGGTTTGTTTTACTGAATTTAGTCAGTACATAATATTCTTTATACAAGACTTTTTTATTTTTTATTTTTTTATTTTTATTTATTGTTTATACACGTGTTTTTTACATACAGAAATGTTCAGACTATCATGTAATACAGCTTTCACTTGTATACATGTCTTATGAATATGTTAGAAATACAAACCAGTCACAAATCTTCACAGTCTCTTCAATGACCAACCTGACAGACCTGATACGATTGCAAACACAGAATTTACAATGATGGCAAGGCATACTGTCTGCCTGTTGCTGTGCTTACTGTAGCAGTGTAGGAAGGTACAACTTTTTTTCTTCTCTTTTTACATTTTGTAATTTCACAAAAACTGCAACAAACATCTCACAACACACACACACACACACCAAAAAACAACAACCAAAAAAACTGAAAAAGTGGACAATACATCAGTATACAAACTTAGCATGTGTGTTATCTCCTGATGCATCACCATATTAAGTTTATTCGATCAGAGAATTTGTCCAGACAAACATTCACTGCAGTTCCTAACCCTCACTGTGACCTGACCTTGAATACAGTAAGTAAGTAAGTAATTTGGTGTTTTACGCCCAGTCAACCATTACGGTTATCTCAGGGCGTAACACATTTTGTCAATACACAATAATTGTTAAAAATATGTCCATGTTAAAATCTTATATGTATTCAGATTTTTAAAAACAGTCGTAGGAAGTGGGTAAAACACAAATTGAAAACTTTTTCTCAAATATATATATGCTTTGTCAAGTCAATCCAGAAAACCAATCACTTCACAAACATAAAACAGAAATCATACACATCAGACAACTTTTCAAACCATTAGTCCCTTTAATATTTCCCCCATTTAGACAGTGCATAAGGCTAGGACATACTGATATCATCGATCATTCCCTCTAATTTATCGATACCAGGTTAAAGAAAAGTATAAAAATGAACATAATACAAAATTAAAAAACGTTATATAAATGCTTAATGGCTAATACCAGTGCCATATTTTTTTTTTTGGAAAAAGGTCAGAAGAATGGACTATTAGCAGAAAAATGACCAGACAAAAAGAGCAAGAGGGTTATGCAGAAAAAAATGGTTTCCTGCACTCCAATGTTTTATACCATCTTGCGAGTGGATTTATCTCCTCAAAGTTAACTTAAAACCTCTCAAGAATCACTGAATCATGAAATAAACCATTTTTTCAGCTTTAAAGAACTGATGACGATTCCATTTCATCATCTGACAGGGAAGAGTACTGGTTGGAGAGAACTAGGTTCCTCTCCGCCTTGCTCTGCCTGTCTGGAATTTTTGGCTTGGGTGGCACCTGGGGCCTGCTGGAAGGAGCGGAGTGCCTGGGGTGTGAAAACCCCTCGATATCCACCAGGACCCCATCCACCCTCACCTTAGTAGGTGAGCACCTTGAGGATGATGAATCATCTTTTGAGGCCAGGGCTTATAAGGGACCTGCTGAACCCTTAGGTTTTGGAGGGAGCCGCTGAACCCTTAGATGCCATTTTGTGGTGATTGGCAGAACCACTAGAGGCCGTTTTGGGGGGATCGGCTGAACCCCTATCTGTCTCTGAAGAACACTTAGCGGACTTGCATGGAACCTGGGCGTCGGCCGATACCGTCCCCGACTTCCCGGAGGAAGCCTGAGTGCCGGTCGATACCGATCTGGGTCCGCCAAAAGAATGCACATTAGACTCAGTCATCCTAAGTGGACATTCTGAAAAAAAGAAACAGGTTAAAGATGTCTGACATTCAACAGATTTGGACTCTCTTCTGGTGGAAGCAGTAGTGGCGTAGGACTTGCCTCCAGAGACCACAGTCGGCATCTTGGCTTCAACCAACTGTCTGGCTTCCGGAAAGGATATGTATTTCTCAGTGCAGACTCAATGAATCTCCTTCTCCTTCTGCCAGACCGGGCAATCTTTAGCCGATGAAACGTGGGGACCATTGCAATTAGAGCACAGCTTGGGTCCCTCACACCAACCTTCATGTTTATCTTTTCCACAATCCAGACATTTCGCAGCAACCTTGCAACACTGGCTTGTGTGGCCAAATTTGTTGCAGTTGAAGCAATGCATCGGGTTGGGAACAAACAAGGCCACCTTCACCTTTAGATAGCCGACCGTGATCTCTTTCAGGAGTTCTGGAGAACCAAACGTCAAGAAGAGAGTGTTGGTGGGGATCACCTTCCCCTCCTTCTTCAGCGTCACTCAGTTAACCCCAACCACACCCTGATCCTTCAGTTCATCCTGGATCTCAACCTCCAATATGTCAGCGAGGTCCCGACATCTGATTACTCCCTAAGAGGAGTTCAGTGCCTTGTGGATTGAAACACGCACGGGTCGATCAATGAACTGAGTGGTCTTAAGAAGACCCATCGCCTGCAGTTTCCTAGCACATTCCACCAGAAAAGACCCATCTCTCAATCTTTTGATGCTTTTAAGGGTTCCGGCTATTGCCTGGAATCCCTTTTGGATGGCGAATGGAGACAATTTACTAAGTGGGAGGTCGACACTCGCCGACTCCACCACCAGAAATCTTGGCCAGTTAGCACTTGTATTAAGGAAGCTTTCATTCTCAGAATCCGTGTCCGTGTCCTGGTCGCTGTCCTTTAACTGTTTGTGTTTATTTTTGGGAGCCATGTTATGTTTATCAATGATTCATTATGTTTTGTCCCCACCCGCCACCCAGTCCAACAAGGGGATGCACACAAGCGGCATTCCAGCAAGCACACACCAGGGCTCAAAACATAATATACTCAGGTGATAAAAAAACTAAGTTTAATTCCATCCCCTGATTGACCCTGAGCCACTGCCTTCTAACTGAAATTAGAGCTAAGCATGACCAGCCGATTGATTGGGTCGGGCCAACCCAACCACCCGTCTAGGGGAAGTCCAGGGCAAAGAAGCATGTTGGACCCCACCAGGATCCCATCCTCCCCCGACGTGGGATGCACAGAAGGTGACCACAGAAAGCAAGAACTATATAAAGAAGAGCTGTGTTGTAGACAGATACAGGAGAATGGCCGGTTAGGCAGAAATAAGCTGTAAGAAGGGAGTTGAAAACAGAGGTATCGTGGAGAGAGTTTTTGGAATGAAATATAGTTGAGACAGAAACTAGATGTAAGAAAAGAGTGAAAAGGGTGGAGCAGCTTAGTTTAAACACCTCTGGCACGAGAAGCTGGCTCCTTGGGGGCCCTTGAATACAGCAAAGCAATCTTTTCACAGGTCAATCCAGCTGATGCACATGCATTGTCAAACTAAGTTGGTCGCCAAAAAATCAGCAGTTCAGAACATGTAACAGAAAGTCACTTCATTGTATGAACCCAAACCTTGACCTTGAAGATAGCAACCCACTTTTTTGCACATGGCACTCTGGCTTATAATGATGTATCGCCAGATTGGATTTGGTTACAAAAGATTCAGTGATTCAGAAAATATCAACCAAACTAACATTAACTGAGATGGTTAACCTTGGCCGTGACAGCAAACCCAATTTTTTTTACCAGAGCCGTTTTTGCTTGTGATGATCTAACATCAAACTGAGTTTGTCTGCAAAAGACTTATTAGTTGAAAACTAATCAAATATATAGCAGAAACCATTCTGATGAAATAAGCCTCAGTGTGACCTTCACCTTGAAGACAGAATCCCAATCCCACTCAACTAATTGGGAACAAATATTTGTCTCATGTGTTACTGCCCTCACCACTGAAGACACCACAGTGATTTCCCTTTTGTCTGCAAATAATGCACCAACACAGCGTAAAAAGGGGTCAAAAGTTGCTGCCCCCAGTCAGCTGATGTGGATGCATACATTAGGGCAGGTCTGAAGTCAATGGTACTAACAAAAATAGTTATTTTGTACACTTGCAAGTTACACCATTTTAAGACACCCGGCAAACCACCTCTAAAGAAATGACTGTAATTTTATTTCATTATCTACTCTCATATCATCAACCAAGCAAACAAGACAGGGGAGATGTGGTAAAGTACCAAGCAGACTTTATTTATTTATTTTTTTAATCACCAAATCTGTTTTTATTCAATCATGGACACTTTCAAGAAAATATCTGCGATCAGCTAACCTTCCTTTAACCTTGTCACAAATGACGGCCATGAAAATGTCATGATTTGTACCAAAAAGGACTTATAGTACAAGAAATAATGATGCATTTCCCTTGTTTCTCCAAACACATTACATCATAAATAGAGCAGCAGTCAAAATGTTTTGTTTTAGATTTGTTTATTTGATCAGGAAAATGCCACCCTCTTTGGTCCCATTTTCAGAAGAATGACCCATATATATGTGCATAGCTGTCTATGGCTATTCAAACAACAATTGGAAAATAAAATACTTGCATTTTATGCAAAGTATAAACAGTATAGTAGCCATTTATTTGTGAACTTGCTGTATAAATTGTTTACAGTGTAATAGCATCTCTCTCTGAGGAATCTGTATTTAATCTTCATAAGAAGTGTATTCACATGTGGAATAATCCCCTGAAGTTTTCCAGTAAAAATATAATATTTTCCCGTAAGTATGAGTAGGTCCAAAACTCGGTCAGTAATAGTATTTTGCTTACAGCCAAATATGATGTGAAATCACATTGTTACAGTGTGTGAAACTGGTATGAATCCAGTTTTGTACATCAAGCAATTAGTCTTGCATTTTTGGTCAGTCCCAAATCATGTGTAATATTGTTTCATCTGCATGGTTACAAACAGTACAATGTGGAGAGTTTACTAATTTTCTCAAGCACAAAAAAATGCCCAGTGGGGAGTAGTCTGTATAACAGTTTATACTGAAACAATTTGAGGCATGAGGCATTTGCAATTTTAAAAATACCAAATATTTCCTTGATATCTGTCTCAATATTAAGCTCCTTACTCTACGTATCTAAACATTTGGGTATATCACTATTTTTAACAAGACATGAATGTATACCTTTTGGACCATTTTCAACAGACATTTCTACACTGGGACATCACTAACCAGAGAGCTTCCTTTCAATTCTAAACCATTTTTTTTTTTCGTAGTCCTTAACTGCAGCCAATATACCCCCATACAACAAATATGGTTACCAGTCTCAAATTTTGTTTTAAATTCATTGTATGTAAGATGTGCGTTAGGTCCCATTAGTTGAGGAATTGAGACAATACTACAGTCAACCCATTTCCTTAACAAAACAAAAAACAAAAAAGACCCATTTCCCTCTGCATATATTAACATCATAATGTACACATTCTGAAGCAAAACCACCAAGTGTAGAAGGAACACACCTTTTTTTCTTCTTTTTTTTTGCCAGTAATTTTATCTTTTTGTTGTTGTTGTTGTTGTTGTTGGTATTTTTCCCAATTTTACATATATATTTCTTTTTTTTTTTTTTACTTTGTGAGTAGGCATTGCTTCACACTGTGAAGTGGAACAGCGGAAGTTGAACCTAGAATCGCGAAGCAGTACAAATGCCAATACTGTTGCAGTTGCAAAAATTACTGTGGGAAGGGGATGGAGGGTGGGAAAAAAGTGTCTCTGCATCGTTTTTTTGGCTGACCAGACGTTTGTAGAAAAAATGCGTTTTGGGGCATCCTATAGCACGAGCAACAAGTTATTGCTTATTGCCAGACACATCATGACTCGTGCCTCCAAAAATGCCTTTAAGGTTGGCAGTGTAAAATTCGCAAATTCACTGTCATCGCCTTCCATTGTGAAGAATGTATGCACTGGAAGTAAAAGCAGCCAAGGGACTTAAGCGATGCCAGGCAAATGTCAAGGGAGTTAACAACCCTGCCTGAATCGTCCAATAGTAAAGACTAACTGTTCATCTTCAATCAGATGAATATTTTCTCTATTGTACACTTGAATGGCATACTGGTTTGTTTTTTTCACATGAAGTACCATCTGTTTCTCCAACAGTTTTACTGGACCTCAAAGAAGTGATTTGTTGAATTTCCAGAATGGGTGGCTCCTTTTAATGATACCAGTTTTGAAAGTAATACATACAAGTGAGTGGACAGAGCAGCATCCTGGCATTATGTCAGCACCGGCAATATCTAGACCCAATTGTTTAGCGACAAGAAAAAAATCTAATCTACTTCTCTGCACACCATTAAAATGCCCCAACTGTTCTTTCCAAAATCAGAATGCAAGGTTCTGTAAATGCCATTCATCAAGTCAAAAATGTTCTTTCTACTTCTATGCTGCTAGGATGATTTGTGTCAATTTTTGGATTCAATGCCACATTCCAGTCAGTACCATTGACAATCAGTTCATTATCCATGACCACAATTTCCCAAATTATTGTATGGGCCATTCTCCTGGAAACTGGACCAAAGAGGGTGCTGCTTCCCCGATGAAATAAGAATTAAATTTAAACATGAAACTTTTTAAACTACCGCTATATTTCTGACATAATGTGTTTGGAGAAATAAGGGAAATGCCACAATGGGTGAATGCATCATTATTTCTTGTGCTGTGAGTCTTTTTTGGTAAAAATTGCAACAGTTTCATGGCCGCCAAGGGAAGGTTAACTGATTGCAGATATTTCCTTGGAATCGTTCATGATTGAATAAAAACTGTTTTCATGAGAAAGAAGGAGGCTAGTTCTTACATACAAATGGTATTTATTGTGTGTTGCTTGCTACTAACAGCTCCCAACAAAGGAAAGATAATCAGGGTCTCACACTGATGGTGTCTTCTGAGTGTGTATCACGATATTGTGACTTGTTAACAACAGAAACTAAGGAACTGTCTTTTTTCATCTGCTTGGTAAATGACCACATTTCACCTTGTTTTTTACGCTTGTTTGATGACATGAGAGTAGATATGAAATAAATTAGTCATTTCTTCAGGAGTGGTTGACGTGGTGTCTTAAAATGGTGTAACGTGCGAGCACACAAAACAATTATTTTGGCTAATACCATTGACTTTCGACCTACCCTAACGTAGGAGTCCACATCAGCTGACTTCCAGCAGCAACGTTTGACCTCTTTTTGCACTGTGTGTGGGGTATTATTTTACTACAAAAGGGAAAGCACAGTGGTGTTTTCAGGGGTGAGGAATGTAACGCTCATGACACATATTTATTCCCACACGGCTGAGTGTTTATATGCAACCTTTTGTAACCAAACTTGATATTGTGGTGCATCACCATGAGCTGGGATGTCATGCGAAAAAAATGGGATTCTATCTTCAAGGTCAAGGTCACAGTGTGGGCTTATTTAATCAAAACATGATGGTTTCTACTACATCTTGTATTAGTTCTAAACCAGTGAGTCTTTTGCAACCAAACTCAATTTGATGGTAGATCATCATAAGCTAAAAAGTGTCCAGTAAAAATACTGGATTGCTGTGGTCAATGTCACAGCCAAGGTTAAGAGTTTCAGTTAATGCTAGTTTGGATATGTTATGAATCGCTGAACCATTTGTAACCAAACCCAGTATGGTGATACATCATTATAAGCCAGAGTGTCATGTGTGAAAATGGGTTGCTATCTTCAAGGTCAAGGTCACAGTAACTGAGTTTGGGTTCATACAATGAAATCATGACTATTCTATTATATGTTCTGAACTGCTGATTTTTTGGTGACCAACTTAGTTTCACAGTGCATGTTCATAAGCTGGAGCGTCTGTGAAAAGATTGCTTTCTGTATTCAAGGTCAATGTCACAGTAAAGGTTCTGAACTTCAGTGAATGTTTGCCCAGACAATATCTCTGATCGGTCAGACTTAGTATGGTGATGCATCATCATCAGTCAGAGTATCAGTCAGAAATATTATTTAGCTATTTTCAAGGTCAAAGCCAAAATCATTTCTACTAGATCTTCAGAAATACTGAAACATTTGCAATCCAAATTAGTTTGATGGTGCATCATCACAAGACAGGGTAAGGCACCATGAAAGGATTGTTTTTGCTTTTACACAGGGCATGAGATAGAGAATATGGCTTGGGTGACTGTGGACTAGATTGCTGCCACTCTTGGCCATCCTGATATCTAAAGCAGGGGTCAATACTGATTCCAATCAAGAAACTGTGGAGAAAAAACTGCTTTTGTAATGAATATACTTGTTTATTAAATTTTCTGGTCAATGCTTCAAGTGTGTGATTCTTATATCCTTTTGTACTTGTGATGATGTCTACATAACATGTGAGACAGATTACTAATTAAGTGCGACTGGTTATTAACTTTAGAAAGCAAGAAACAAATATCCCTCTGACATATATATTTATATATTTGGGAGCTCTACCACATATAGAAGTGGAGATAATGAGCTCAAAACACAGCGACTGTGGTTTTTGAGCAGCAAGGGTTAAAGAGAATTGCTACATCTTTGCTTCCAGTCATGCCCTACAACAGCACACTCACAACCCCACTGTATCACAGTATTCTCTACACCAGATGGCCAACGTGTTTCCTGTAATTAAAAAAGAAAAAAGTAAAAAAAAAGTTTTCTAAGAGAATCAAGAACACCTTTCTTTTTCTGAATTCGCCTAGACCATTTGTGTCAAACGGTCAGTTCCTCATAACTTGTCATTACAGGGGAAAAAGTTATAAAATGCTTCTTACCAAAAGACATAAATTGCCAAAGTCTACACAGGGTATAAAGGAGACATTCATCTCCAAACTAGACCACGACTCACCATCAAGAACATAACACTTGCCAACGTGACCAAGGTTTTATACACTGCATGTTCAAGATACATATCTATGACTATATGCCAAAAGGTATGCCAGAAAAGATGACAGAGGTACTAGAAAATGAAGTTGACAGGATGTGAGTGAGTAATGCATTTTTTGTTTTAATGAACACACGTGAAGTCATCCACCAGTGAAGGGAGAAGCCAGTGCTGCTATTTGTTCCTGAGAAATTTGACTTTCAGTGTGATTTGTGACAATATGTTGAACATTACACATTACAACAAGCCCACATCACTGTGCTGCTAACCATGCAGTTAACTGCAAAAAACAACAACTGATCTTACAAGATGTGATCCACATCAGCATTTTCAAGTGAACAGTTGTTGTTCTGTGTTACACAGAACAGCATGCTATGCATGGTTTGTTGTAATGGATAACGTTCAACATACAGCATACCTTGAACATTTTTAAATAAATAAAAAGCAACACATTTTGTACCATGAACAGTTATTCTTTAACAGAACAATATGTGACAAGGAAGATTTGATGATTTTTTTTCCTTCTCAAATTTAAGCTTTCTTGAGATAAACAGCAAATGATGTAAGAAATATGTCGTATGTTACTATTTCAACAAGCTGTACAATGTTGTTTGTTTCTTGATGAAAATGATAAATCAATAGACGTTTTTATTACTGTAAAGTATAAGACACATAACTATTTCCATGCAGGGCTCCAATTAACTCACAAATGCGCATCCCTCATGCACTAGAACTGAAAAGGACGCACTAAACTTACGTCTAGAGGGTTCCACGGGACGCACTAAAAAAGATTGCCAGGTTACGTGCTTTTTTCCCCCCTCAGTCCAGACTGACTGAAAATGGGGTCATGTGAACTAGCCCTACCACACCTTCTGTCTCAAAACTAACAGCTACCTGAGACTGACTTTGTTACTGACAAGTGACATAAGCACAGTCTCCCAAATGTCATGAGATACAGAAGACTACACAGGGCACAGGGTACTTCAACACAGGTGGTCAGACACAAATACACCAGTACACATCTAACACCAAGGTAACAACCAAAGAATGTCAAAAGTAAGTAAACATGGTGCTTAACTTCCACAGAAACCCCAAGGCTTATTTGGGACAGGGAGAAGGGGGGGATGGGGGTATGGAGGTGGGGGAACAGGGAGAGAGACTGTTATACCTATTGCTACACTGTCACCACCAGAATGATTCCTGCATTAAGGTGGGCAGCGATGAGAGCCATTTAAATATTTCAGCAGGAAGTGATGTACAAAGTCACAAGACGGTGTCCACAAACCACAACCTTTTTGAAGAGAACAGAGAACTGAAGTGGTATCGAACCGAGGTCCTTCCGCTTACCAGCCTAATGCCTTACTGCTAGGCCAAACCGTCTCACAAAGAATGAATGTCAGTGCTTTTTTCTGTCTCTGTGTGTCTATCTCCAAACCCCTCACCCCACCCTCACCCCCTGTTTTCCAGTGACTCATGAAAGAAGTCTGTGCCCCCCCCCCCCCCCCCCCCCCACCACACATCCTCCTGGGACTCACCAAAGGACAGGACACAGGGGCTGCTCCTTTCTTTCTCTTTGTCTCTGTCTGTCTGTGTGTGTCTCTCCACCCCCCACACCCATATGCAAAGAAATGTGAGTGCTTTATAAAATTATATACCCTACATTGGGAGACATTTTGGTCTTTTGCTTCTAAAAGTTTTAATATAACAAAAACCATGCAGTGAACCTGAGGATTAAATAGAGATCCACATACAGATGTCAATGTAAAGGCTTCTACCATGACGATAATTTGTTGTGAATTTTCAGCTGTCTGAAATGATCAATGGAATTTCTACAGTAAATTCTGTTCAAAGTGGTACAATAATAATTAGGGAAGGCAACTTAGATTTTGAGTGATGTTAAGATAATACACACCTTTATTTACAGAATCAGCCTTAGCTATTAATACCCTGTTCTCCATTTGCAACTTGCAAGGTTGCTCCCTTCGTTCTGTTTGGTTTTGATCTGTTCCACTGATTCAGTGTTACTCTAACTTGTTTCAGACAAATATATTGCAATGGTCTTGTGTTTGAAAGTGCCACATGTATTGCTTTCTTACTATGCTACTAAAAAATTCTTTTGATGCTGACATATGGATGCTACTAAAACACCTCTACAGAGTTGACAGGGCTGGCAACCACCAGAGTAACACTAACATGGAGAACTACAAGATTAGGCCTTTGAATAAACCTATTACTGCTATAATGAGCCAACATACCTGATAGTGTACAACTAAAAGTGACATTGTCTGACAGAAATAAACCCTGAATTGAGTTGTAGAAAGGACAAAGGGCATCATATGTGTGTGTAATTTTCTTTGCAGTGATTGTCTTTTGACTGTTCTGGCTGTGACAAAATGGGTAGCACAACAGTACTGGAATATTCATGTTTCTAGTTGTATGCATGTTCTACTTATTTCTGACGTTTTTGTTGTTGTTTTTTGTTTGTGTGTGTGTGTGTGTGTGTGTGTGCGTCATTGTTTTGTTTTGTGAAAACTTTTGCCAGTCTCTTTGCCTTCTCCATTTGCAAACTTTCTGCTTGCCTAACATTTTCGTTCAGTGGTGACTGGTGTGTAGCACATCCTTTGGTGCTGGAAATTGTTGTATACACTGTCTGCCTGTGGGAACTTGGGGAAACAATATTGCATACATGACTTAGTGCCAAAAGGTACACATAGTGGGGGTGGGGCCTTTGACTACAAGGATCTCTATAGTGTCACAGAGGACTAGAACTCACCTCTACCAAAATGTAGTAATACTTGTCAACAATCTTGAAGTATTGAAATAACTTGACCTTCTCCTCCAGAACCACCATGGTGCTCATACACACAAGGGAGTGAGTGAGTAGAGCTGAACGCTGTAACAGCAACCTGACCAGACCTCAAACACCCTTTTCATGACCCAACCCAATTTCCAGTACTGATGTTGCCATGCTTAACATGCAACTCCTTAGGAGTAGTCAGTTGACCAGAAAAAAGTCACACCCTCACCTGACTGTAACAACCCAAGGAAGAGGCTAACAAACCACTAATCCCATGGTCCATCCTATGACTGTGTGGTTATGGAATCAAAGCATTAATTCCACACAATTAAATACCCAACCAAGAGTTGCCAATAGGTTGCTGGCTGACACTTGTATATAACATCTGACAATGTCCATTCAGTACTGTCATGACTGTCTTGGGGAATGGAAACACATCTTCATTATTTCTTAAATTCTGAGCATTCTGATGCAGCCAAAATCCTAAAAAGAATATCTTAAATAATTATGTCATTAGATTCTCATAAGAAGTTGGTGAGGGAGTTATAGAGTGATTTAACTTTAAAATATTAATATTGACAAGATCAGTCTGTCTATGCAACCATTTTCAATTTCTCAGCAGACTACTAGAGAAACAATACTTCAGAGTTCATTATAAAGGCTACAAGCCACTTTGCTGAGTGCCTGTCTGCCAGGGCAGTTTGTGGACTCATTTCAAAAGCCAGATTGCTGCTATCAAACTGACAACTTCGAAACTTTCCTTCATACCAGTTTGCTAAGAGAGAACTTGTAGTCACTAAAAAGCATCAGAATTATGGATACTGCTGAAAACAGGCTATGTGAAGTAGTGTGTTTTCATGTGTGTGTGTGCATGTATGTGTGCTTGCATGTGTGCGTGTGTGTGAAGTGAGCACAAAGGTGTGTGTGCATCTATATGAGTGTATGTATGTTGATGCATAGAGTGTGTTAATGTGTGTGCATGTCACTGACACTAATGTTTTAATTTCAATCTGGGCCACAGAAGTGAGTGAGAGATAAGACAGAGTGATAACACACATATACACAAACACACAAACACACACACACACACACACACACACACACATTCTCACTCACACACTCTCTTTCTCTCCGCACACTCACAAATGGTAATACGGCATCATGTTGGCAAACTGGTACTCAACTATCTGGCACAGAGAAAAGATCCGCCGAATGGTACGTGGCAAACTGGCCTCTTAAATCTCAGAACAAATGAAACAGGAAAATATGACGGCCATGGGAAGCATAAATTATAATCAGCACCAAAGGACTCCATTCCTTATGTGACAGAAGTAAGATGTTGTCAGTAATTGCATGTGCACAAAAGCACAAGTGGCTAATTATAGTACTGCACATGAAACATGAAGCTTTGGGCTGAGAAAGTGGCAGTGAATAGCTACAAGATGGCTGTATGACAAACAGACCAGTCAAATGGAAGAGGTAATTTGAAAAAAAATCACAGCCAGCAGCAAAGTACAGCACAGTTGTTTTTTTCAAGCACTCTCCACATCCACTCCTGAATTATGAACTTTTTTCCACCATCCATCTTCTCAAGCAACATCTTGCACTCCTTGTGCAGCCCATCTCTGATAATGCTCCCCCCTCCTGCTGTAACAATACTGTTTGCCCATTGCCAGAAATGTCATAATACAGACTGCTGCACTAGTCATTGGTCAACCAATCCACAGAAACCTGAGCTAATCACTAACCCACAGCTAAATATACATGCATCCAAGCCCAGGCAGGTGGCCACACTAAAGAAAGGTGATTTGATCCTAGGTCCCAGGGAATTGCTTACATTGCATGGAGGAGTCAGGAGACAGTCTGAACACAGGATCAGCTAAATCAATGATGGCACCAGCCAGACAGCTGCTCAGTTTTGGGCATTGGACACTATCCACTGAACACTATCAAAATGGGTTGATATTTGCACTCCAAGACAACAATAGTATGTTTCTTGTACATTTGACTATTATTAGATTACTACACAATGGGCCAGCTTTCAAAGAAAATGCATGCTGCACAGATATTCACTCCGCAAATGTAAAATTCAGCAAAAACTCTAGCTAGTGGGATTGTGAGGGGAGACAGTTTGGTTGTAGCTGGTGGCAGTGAAATCAATAGTGGTGGGGAGCCAAAATGAGGGACTGCCAGCCCCTGTGAAACACTGTGCTATCAGTCTCAGAGCTCTTTCTGGATCAATACAGTGGTGCTGGGCTTCTGCCCACACCCCTTACCTACATTCCTTGTTCTTGTACTTGTTCTGTATATCTACACTGCCAAAACAATGAACTGTAATTAAAGTGCAAAAAACAAACACATTAAACAAATATGAAAGGGATTTTGTTTTCTTTTTTTTCTTTTCTGCATTTCCTTTTAAAACTTAATCTATTTCCGGAAAGAGGTGGGTAGGTAGGGGCTGTTTGTATTTTTTGGTATGAATGTCCTTTGGTAATTTTTAGCTTGCGAGAGCTTACATGTATGCACTGTGTGTATCTGGTGCTGTGAACACACAAGGTTTTGTATGGAAGTTTTTTATGTGCCATATAAAAATTTTCATTCATTCATTCATACTTGGCCTCAGACCATCTGCCACCCTTTCTCTATGAAATCCCATGCAAAAGGAAGGAACTATGTTAAATGATCTGGGTATACAACTTTAAAAATCAATAACAAACATAAAATAAAAGTTTCAGCTTACTTTGTATTTTTCCCCAGTTTGCAAACACTTTGTTCTTGTTATATATTCAACAGCTTTGATTTTTTCTGTATTTGTGTGTGTTTACTTTTTTTCATTCAAAAATAAAAGCATACAAAAAAATCAAAAATCAAGAATGTTCTCATCTGAATGTAAGGTTTTGTTAGGGTGCCCATAGCATAATTTTCAATTTAAATCTCCAAGGATGAAGCTCTATGAGTTTTTAGGGTGCCCTTAGGGTAATTGACTTAGCAAAATTTGCAGTTTGAATCTCCAATGATAAAGCTCTGACGCCACTGCCAACAGCTGGGCTTTTGTTTATTTTGTGTATCCATCACAACTTTGAAAATTCAGTGTCTCAAATTCCACCAAACTTCAAACAAAGGACAATGCTAGAAATGGTGCACAACACTGGAATCGAGGTTACAAGTCTTGCAAGAATTCTGTTCATATCTGCATCAGACAGGATGCCAGTATGGAGCACATGTTTATTGGCTGCTACCAGGAGTTTAGGGAAGCACAGTAAGAAAAAAGAGGGAAAAAAAAGAAGAGACTGGGGCCAAGTGGGTTAATTGACAGCCAGTGAGGATATAAAAACAAATGAAAGAAAAAAGGCTTCTCTCCCTGTGCAGCAAAATATCCACAGTTGTGTGCCAAGACTGAGTCAGTTATGCCCATTTTGTTTGCAAATGGTCTGTTTATTAGTAATAACACATCAACACAACCACATTGGTTTTAACAAGATCAATGGTACAGTAAATACTGAACTGATGAGCATTCAATGGAAGTGTTGAACCTTCACTGTGGCCTTGACCCGGAACACAGCACTCCAATTTTTTCACATGACACTCTCTGACTTACAATGATGGACCATCAATAGACCCCTTTCACTTAGATTTTCGCACATGCGCAATGGACTGGCGTGTAAAATCTGCTGGAAGTAGGGGGAACATGTCAGCTGGGTTGCTGGCCGAGCGCATAGCTGTATTTCCCTAGTACTAGTAGTAGTGAAAACCTCGCATTTCACGGTGACAAGATGGGCGCAAAAGATCACTGCCGTATAATCCACAGCACCACTGGTCGAATAAAAGCCAGGAATCCCGTGGAACATCTGTCATTTAGTTTCAGTAAAAAGGCAAAGTATCGTATTTCGCGGCGCTGACTCGAGAATGATCCCCGGCCCAGTCTGTTGAGAATGAAGTTTTTGTTTATGTTAATTTTTTTTCTTCCATCTTATTCAAGTGTACCAGCTGTGCACTTAATTACTACAGTATATACCACTGTTGTTAGAACGAGAGAATGTGTGTGCGTGAGGGAGATGGGGGAGTAATCACGGTAAAGTTAACAGTGATAAGGCTGTCGGTTGCCAGCAGGACGTGTCACTAGTGTTGCAGTGTGCATGTGAGGGTGAATGTGTTGCTGTGTTGAGACCTTTCATTTCTGATCTCTTACCTTACATTTTACTATAATTATGTACAATCGTTTAGGCTAACTCTCTCTCTCTCTCTTTGTCCCTGTCTGTCTGTCTGTCTGTCTCTCTTTCTCTCTCTCTGTAACAGCTTTCACTAATTCATGCAGATTTTCATCCTGTTTTAGGAATAATTTATGAGGCTACCCGGCTTGGTCCGTTATTTGTGTGTGTGCGTGTGTGCGAGAGAGAGAGACTGAGATATGAGGGTGGGTGTATGTATGTGTGCGTGTGGATGTGTGAGAGGCAGTGATATGGTGTATGGGTGTGGGTGTGAAGGCAGACAGGATGAGAATAGTGATTATACTTGCGCCGAGTATATAGCCTATTAATCATATTTGAATGTGTGAGTGGCTACTGTTTATTTTACAGCGCATTTCTGTAACCAATATTATTTTATCTAATAATGTTTATGCTATCAGTATTGTCTGTCTGTTGCTGCGTGCTCTTAAATTTTGAATCATTTATACATGGTCATTTTCTTTTTTCTTTTTTTAAATTGTTTTATTTAATATGTTCTTGTTTTGTTGGTGGTTTTTGGGGTTGTTTTTTTTTGGGGGGGGGGGGGGGGGGGGGTTGGTTGGTTTGCTTGTTCCTTTAAATGGAATAAAGAAGTACTTAGCTTGACCTGACAAAATTAATAGAAACAGTGGACTACCGACAAACCTAATGGTAAATACACCACTAAACCACAACAGTCAAAAGACTACAGCCTGCAGCAAATAAATAATGCGTGCAAGTTGAGCAACTCAAAGAGCTTTGTCATTTAATTAAAGTATGGAATGCATAAATACTCACACACAAAAGCAATAGCATAATAATACATCACTACACATACTTGTTCATACAAAACAAAGTGAAACTGATGCACACTGAAACACAAACACCCCGCACCCATAGAGTCTCCGGCACGCGCACTCGCTCTGACACGGCACACACACACACACACACACATACACACACACGTTCACATGTTTCCATGCACACGCCCACACACACATACAGGCATGCACACCAACCCCTACACACACACCTAGGCAGATCACACGCACTTGTGCTGGCGTACACTAAATGCCCCTACCAGCTCACCCCGAAGAGAAAACAAAATAATAATAACAACAACGGCCAGCCAGGTGCCGGAGCTTCTTTGTCAGTCAACGGACTGAATTAACTGGAAATTTTACGAAGTCTGTGGGCATCTAAAATGATTCAGCCCGGTCAAATCTCAGTATGCTCTAAGTCAGTGTCAGCACGTTCCCCCCTACATCCGCTTTGAAGGAGTTGTAGAACTTTGTAGCTGACTCTGATTGGTTGTCGCTGTGCGACAGCGAGATAAACGAAAGAGGTCTATTAAATGTGGATGCTACAGATCAGCAGTTCAGAAGATGTAGTATTACAGTCAAATTTGGATTATAGGGGCCTCCACTGTGACCCTGACCTTGATATCATCCAGGCAAATATTACAGTAATTAATTCTGATCCTTCGCTATGACCTTGACTATGAATAAAGCAATCCAATCTCTTCAGAAGACAATGATGATGTACCACAAAACTCAAAACTCACTTTGGTTGCAAAGAGCTAGCAATTCGGTAGCTAATAATAATACATACATACATTTTTTATAGCACTATTCCCCGCTGAGTGAGCTCAACATGTTTATTGATAGTTAGTTCCTGGATTTCAATGTCCCATCAACTGCACAGGGTCACCCCAGGATGAATCACACATTCAAAATTCTTTTACACCAGTTCAAAACACAAGTCACCAAATCATAAGTTTGTCTAATTCATTGTTACAACATAAAGCAACCACTTATCAATATACCATTGCACAATAACACATTTTAGTACATTAAAAACCAATTACCATTCCATTCCTTGGTACCTATTTATATTATGTAGGCACTTGCCGTGGAAACCTGCTTAAATTTCTTGTGACTACAAGCAGGGTGGCCTATTTTATTCTGAGGGCCCACATGGGAAACTACTTTACCTATAACACAGTTAAAAAGTAGGGAGAAGATTTGGAGAAAAGAAAAAAAGGCATGTGAATGGACCGGGTAGGTCAAACTTTGGACAAGGAAGAATACAAGGTTCAAAATAACGTTACTTATTAGGACAAAACACAACATGCATATTTTCAGGGCTACAACACTTAAACAACAAATAAACAGTGATTTATTTATTTATTTTTTAAATGAGACAGAGAGCTAATCCACTTATCTTTTTTTGGTTGAGCTATGTCCAGTGCTTGGGATTTTTTCAAAAAATCAACTCAACCAAAACAACAAACAAAAAATAGATTAGCTCTCCATCTTATTTTTCATCGTTTTCACTGTTTCATTGTTGTTTAAGTGTCATTTTGTAGCTTGATAAAGGGGATTACCTCAAAAATTTGCATGTTGTGTTTTGTCGTAATAAATAGCATTATTCTGAACCTTTCATGTGTTTGGATCTTGATTTCGAATGCTAGCAGTCACCCTTGTTTCAGATTTTAGGAAAAGGAAGAAATTCCTGGCAGCCAGCAAAACATGCATGACAATATTCTGACCTACTCCAGGCTATGTGTTCTGAACAAAGGGAACCTTAATTTCTGTATCCGCAGAATCCAACTGTGGGAATTTACAATTTGTGATTGTTTCTATTATAACTTCCCATTACAGTTGCTTCAACTGTAATGGGAAGTTATAATAGAAACAATCACAATTTGATTCTGTGAGCCTTCACAGTGACTTTAGCCTTAAATATAGCAAATCACTCTTTTCCAGTAACACTCTGGCTTGTAATGATGCTTCACCATACCAAGTTTGATTATAAAAGGTTCATCAGTTGTATCATCTGGACAAACATTCACACTGAAGTGTAGAAGAAGAAAAAACACCAACAGATTGTTCAGGCATTACATTTCAATCTGGAATACCCAAAACAGAGGACAAACATTTGTTGATATTTTGAACCTTTGTTGTGTCTTTGACCTTGAACATGAATGAATGCATGAATGAAAATTTATATATAGTGCATAAAAAACTTCCACACAAAACCATGCATGTTCACAGTGCCAAATCAACATACCAATCAAATCTTTTCACTGGACAGTTCAATTTATGATGATGAACCATCAAACTATGTTTGGTTGCAAGTGGATCAGCAGATCAGAAAATACCTGAACAAAATCTGGACATGTGCAGGCAGACACAAACAGAAAGGCACAATGATTTCAAAAGTATGTATCAATAACCACGCGGAAGTGTGAGGCTATCTTCATGGTCAAGGTCACAGTGAGAGCTTGTATTCAAGATTCAAGATTACTTTATTATCTCATCAGAGAAATTAAAACATGGCTGAACATTAACCACATCACAGTACACAATAACACATATTGTATATTTTAAAACTCAAAGAACAGTTACTGAAAATACAAAAGTTACATAATAAACTAGTAATTTACATAATTTACACACACACACACACACACACACACACACACACACACACACACACACACACACACACACACACTGCTCTGATGTTTGAATGGATTTACCTGTTCAGAAATGCTACTGACTGTATTAGATTTCAATACACGAAATCGTCTACCAGATGGAAGAAGCTCATAATGTTTAGCAAGGACATGGCTCTTGTCATCCAGAATCATCCTAGCCTTCCATACCATATGACGTTCATACAACTGACTTAATTGTTCTTGTCTTTCACGCCACACACATTCACCACATTCAGGACATTTTTGCTTTTCACATTCAAGCCTCCAAACCAGCACAGGAACAAAAATGTTCAAAGTGATTCTATAGAACTCAGGTAAAAAGTGTGTAAAACAGCAGCACTGATTAAGAGATCTTAACTTTTGAAGGCAAAATATTCTTGGCTGACATCTTTTGTGAATAAAGTCAGTGTTTTTGTTAAAATTCAGCTTGTTGTCTAAGACTGTTCCTAGATATTTGTATTCAGTCACTCTTTTAACTTTCACGCCATCAATAAAGAGATCTGGAATGTCAGTTCGAGCTTTTCTAAAATCAATCAGCATTTCCTTTGTTTTCTTTACATGCAAGTCAAGGGAATTATACCTGCACCAGATACAACTTTCAACTTCAGCAAAATAAACAGAATCTGAGTTGGAAAGATCTTCCATTGCAGAACCGTCAGAGTATTTTATGACTGGTGTTGTGTCAGTGCCTGTGCAGTCATTTGTATAGAGTGTCAAAAGAATAGGAGATAGGACAATGCCTTGTGGAGAGCCGGTGGCAATAGAGTGGGAAGACAAGAGTACAGCTTGGTGATGAACTTTCTGAGAATGACTGACAAGAAAGTCGACAATCCAGAGAATTAATCTAGGGTTAATGTCAAGTTTCAAAAGTTTGCTTGCCATGAGGTGTGGTTGTATGGTATTGAAGGTGGAAGAAAAGTCGATGAAGAGAATTCGGACAAATGAACCCGCTTTTTCAAGATGAGTATATATATATGCATTGTGCAAAATAGTGAGTGTTGCGTCTTCGGTGCTACTGTTGTGCTTGTACACAAACTGGTATGGGTCTAAAATTGAGCTTTGGGCTTTTCATGAGTTGATGGAGGATGATACATTCAAAACACTTCATTACAACAGATGTCAGAGCATGAAAGAAGGATTTCATTTTTTTGGAACAGGACAGATTACATATGTTTTCCAAGTCAAGGGTACAGTGTTTTCTTTCAGAGACAACTGACTGAAAACAACAGAAAGCAAGGAAGTGCACGATTTCAAAAATCTTCCACAGATGTTGTCAGGACCAATTACTTTCCTGGTGTTAAGCTTCAGAAAAATCAACATCTATAATATGTTGTATAATCAACATAGGGCTGTTCCTAGTATCTCTTTTGAACTTCAGCTGTTTCACAACAAATGGTGACAACAGTGCACATCCAACTTGCAACTTATGCCTGCAGAAATCTTTCTTCTTTTCATTAAGATCAAAATTAAAGTTGATGTTTTCTAAAGTATGCTGTTCATATCAATAATGAACATAATTTTAATTGTGTTTTATTGTGAATTCAAGAGTGAAAAAAATACTAAAATTGTTTGTGAATGTGAGGCCAGTTAAACCACAAAGGATGAGCAGATCACCTGACTTGCCATGCTGTTGGAAAGGTTTAGTGGTTCATTTTCATTTCTAAAAAAAAAAAAAAGTGTGCTTCAAGATCATTACAGCCACATAAAACTTCAATCAGGGTAAAAGCTCATCAATTACAGCATCTTATACCATTACTGTACAGTTTCGGGCCATATTTTCAAGGGATAAGTCAATTTGGTTTGTCGGAAGATACCAGTAGCCAGCATCTCATTGATTTGGTGGTGTCATTTGTGAATGTGACTTCTCTTGGACAGAACCATTTGTAAAATTAACTTCTCTGAATGTTTGATATATCAACAGCATTCTATAAGTTGTTAAAACTAGTTTTATTTTATCAGAATTGATTAACCAACTATACTTACAGTAAATTTCACAGTAAAACTGATAATCACATCCACATTTTTCTGTGTCACATTAACATATTATAAAAATGTCTTGTAAACATTGCAAACCCTATGAATACTTACTTTTTTCTTTTGTACTTTAAAACAAGCTTAATCTGAATGTGTCACATGAAACAATTCTACCTTGAAACATTAATTATGTTTCTAAAAACCAAATTTAATGGTGAAAGTCACGTTAAAATTTTGGTTTAAGCTTTGTATTGCACTGACTTGCTAAAAATCTCTTGTAAACAATTAAAACCCAATGATGACAATGATGATCGCTTTTATATAGTGCTATTCTCTGCTCTCAAGCAGACTCACTGCGCTCGCATGTGATTCTACATAAGTGAATAGCTATTTTATAGTGGGTTTTTGAATAGCCACCAAAGTGGTGTGCTTATATATTGGGCGATTCAGTGAAGCTGGCTTGCTAGAGTGAATGCGCTTTGTAATCTTTTGCACAAGAAGTTGCGAGAGGTCGCAGCACACTTCCGGGCCAATTTCAGAGTAGACGTTGTTTCATGCAGTGTATAACAGTGGAAGTTGAACCTAGAATCATGAAGCAGTACAAATGCCAATACTGTTGCAGTTGCAAAAATTACCGTGGAAAGGGGATGGAGGGTGGGAAAAAAGTGTCTTTGCATCGTTATTTGGCTGATCAGAAGATCGCGAGTTCGTAGAAAAATGTGTTTTGGGGCATCCTATAGCACGAGCAACAAGTTATTGCTTATTGCCAGACACATTATGACTACAGGCTTCCAAAAATGCCTTTAAAGCTGGCAGTGTAAAATTCGCAAATTCACTGTCACCGCTTTCCATTGTGAAGAAAGCATGCACCGGAAGTAAAAGCAGCCAACGGACTTAAGCGATGCCGGGCAAAAGTCAAGGGAGTTAACAACCCCACCTGAATCGCCCAATAGAGCTGGCATGGCTGCTACCACATGAAACTGCTGCCATCTTGGCTCATCCTGTGTACACCAAACAACCATGCACCATGTCACTTCATGCAAAGCCACATACATAAGGTGCATGCCTGTTTAGCTGTAACCTGCCATCTGCACTTTTGGTAGAATGACCAGGATCTTTTACATGCTGCTGTGGTGTAAAATGGGGGTGGAACAGACACCAAAACAAGTCAGCACAGAAAACTGACCCTGGAGAAGAAAATTCTCCTGCTGACCCACGACCTTTCAGTCATGAGTCCGGCATTCTAACCACTGAGATATCCCTGCTCCCCAGGGATTTACTATTTACGGGATTTACTATTTAAAATAATATATACTTGTAGATTTATTTTCCAAACAAGCTAAATCTCAAAATCATACATGAAACAAATCCAGTCTGAAGCAAATTTGATAGTGAATGTCATATTCACATGTTGGTTCAAGTTCTTCTGTGTCATATTCACACACCATTAAAAATGTCTTGTAAACAACACAAATCCTGCAGACTTCTTTCTTTCTTTTTTAAATTTGAAAACCAGCTTAATTTTAAGTCCTAAATCAAACAAATTCACTTTGAAGCATAAAATATGTCACCTGCATCAAACAGGAGGATATAAAATAAAATAAAATAAAATCATGGTTCTACAAGTGTCAATTTTGAAAATCACATTCTGACTATTCCTTTTAAGCCTAATATACATTCTGACCAAGTCTGAAGTAATTTCACACTTTGTGTTATGAATGAACAGTTATGAATTGTGATTCAATGCATGGTTTGTGACATTTCACTTTCTGCATTAAAACTTCTCTCTCTCTCTCTCTCTCTCTCTCTCTCTCTCTCTCCTCTCTCTCTCTCTCTCTCTCTCTCTCCCCTATATATATACACACATAATATGAAATATGTCTCTGTCAAGACTGAGATTCTTGAGTTATTTAAATTCATTAGCTTAATGAGTTAATTAAGTGAGATAATGAGTTAATCAACCGTTTGTAATTAAACATATGTCTCTAACATACGTGTGACAATCAGCGGTCTCCATAAACCAAAAGTGATAGCAGGCAAATGAGCCACAGCTCAGTCAACAGTGGTAACAAAAATGTGTTTGTCATTGTTCTCATGTTCTACAATCCATGAATTATCTGTTTTGCATGCCAAGGAATGTGCTGCTACGAGGAATGTGCTGCTGTGAATTGGAACGTAGTGAAAAGATTGGCTACCAAAACCATGTTGAGGTGATTGGCCAATCAGATATGTGAAACTTTTTACGGAGCATAGTATATATGCTCAGAGTAGAGAATGGAGAAGAGAAGATGTATTTTTAGTTCAGCTGGAGTGCCAAAAGCGTTTTGTAAAGTCTTCTGTCAGATCAGTTACCACAATACCAAGCTTGGTTACAAAAGGTTGCAAACAAACACTCAGCCGAGTGGGAACAAATATGTGTCATGAGCGTTCCATCCCTCACCCCTGAAGACACCACAGTGCTTTCCCTTTTGTAGTAAAATAATACACCACACACAGCGCAAAAAGAAGTCAAATGTTGCTGCTGCAAGTCAGCTGATGTGGACTGGTACGTTAGGGTAGGTCAGAAGTCAATGGTACTAGCCGATATAATTATTTTGTGTGCCCGCACATTACACCATTGTAAGACACCACGTCAACCACCCCTGAAGAAATGACTGTAATTCATTTGTATCTACTCTCATGTCATCAAACAAGCATTAAAAATAAGGTGAATTATGGTTATCTACCAAGCTTATGAAAAAAAGAAAGTTCTTTAGTTTCTGTTATGAACAAGTCACAATATCGTAATATACACTCAGAAGACACCATTGGTAACATGTGAGACACTGATTATGTTTCCTTTGTTTGGAGCTGTTAACAGCAAGCAACACACAATAAATACCATTTGTATGTAAGAACTGGCCGCCTTCTTTCTCGTGAAACCTGTTTTTATTTAATCATGAACGATTCCAAGGAAATATCTGCGATCAGCTACCTTTCCCTTAGGTTAGCTGATCGCAGGCCATGAAAATGTCGCCATTTAAAAAAAAAAAGGCTCACAGCACAAGAAATAATGATGCATTCACCCATTCTGGCATTTCCCTTATTTCTCCAAACACATTACGTCAGAAATATAGCAGTTCGAAGACTGTGACTCCAGGTACAGGGATACCATGGTAGAGAAAACAAACTGTCACCTGGCACAGTGGTTTTACCAAGCAGTGCAAACAGGGAGTGAATCCCAACTGTGAATCCAGGTACAGGGCCTGCCATTGGAAAATTTTTGCTTGGCACAGGGGTTACACCTGGCAGTGTAATAAGGGAGTAAAAGCTATGAATAGGCCCCTTCATGGGGCAGTCAGAAGTCTTGGCCCGACTGTAAATCCAGGTATAGGGACACCATGGTAAAGAAAAAAACTGTCATCTGGCACAGTGGTTTCACATGGTGGTATGACCATGGAGAGAAGTCTCCTGACTGTGAATCCAGGTACTCCATGGTAGAAAAAACAGTCGCTTGGTTTGTCAATCTTGAAAAGTGTGGTGTGCAAACTCTTGTTGGTGATATATGGCACTATAGAAATTACTGCTACCATCATTACTATTATGTACTAAACTGAGCCTACACAATGTCAAAAAAATAAATAAATAAATGTACACTTTTCTTTACGCCATCAATGCCATTACCTTGACTAGTGATGTTACAATTTTCATTTTTTCTGCCATGCTCTGACAGAGTAATATAATAATGCTACAAATGCTGTGGTTTCTTCATCACTGGTGTCTGCTATACAATGGAAACATTTGCCTCATAATCATTCTGTCAGTACATAAACATATGCCATAGTATGCTGCATAACATCTTTTGGTGACATGCTAGATCACATAGTCATATGACTGCATTATTGAAAGTGCATCACAGCCTTTACAAAAGGTTGAGCAGTTCAGATATTTTTCTGTACAAAGCCCAACATATGGACAGACACACATGCACACACAGACTATCATTGGCGGGAGCTGCCACAAATATTTTTGTGGCAACAAAAGGTGTCATGACAAACATGTTTGTCACGACAAACATGTTTTTGTCATGACAAAACATGTCTTTGTCGTGACAAAAGTATGCTCATCACACCAAAACAAGTATTTGTCATGACAAACATGTGTTTGTGACAACAAAAGTTTTGTCTTGACAAGCATACTTTTGTCACAACAAAAGACATGTTTTGTCATGACAAAATTATATTTGTCGCTACAAATATTTGTTGTGACAAAAGTTTTGTCGCAACAAAAATATTTTGTCATATTTTGTTGCGACAAAAATTACACTTGTGGCAGCTCCCGCCAATGATAAATACCCCCCCCCCCCCCTCCACCCCACTTGTTACAGGTGGTATAAAAAGTGGCAGGCTGACCTGTACTCAGCAGCTAAACACAGATTATGTACTCACCCGTCTGGCAATAAGTGTACTCTCCCCATCCTCTTCACTGACCCTGGTCAGATTCAGGTCGTAACTGCCAGGCAATGGGGGTTGTGTGGCCTCTGTAATCATAAAATATAGCAAACCAAATAAAGCACTGTTATTCCCACACTACAAGCACTTCTGGATATAAGGTTCAAAAGTAAAAAATAATCTACAAATAAAGCACTCCTGAATAGAAAGTGTAATATAAGGAGGAACAAAACATAATGGATTGATGTGTCACACAAAAGGTAAAGTGCTATCATGCTGTAATACGGGAAACTGAAAACATTCAGTAAATCTGACATTTTGAGGTGGTCTGAACCAACTGGAACATCACATGCAGCATTATTTTCTGAACAAAAAAATCAGATGACAATCAGTTAACCCATTATGTTTTAGACAAAGGTTGGACACAGGGAAAGGACATGCATACATGTAACATAGTGATCCCAGCGTACCCTGCAACATCAAATAATCATTTTCATTCTTTGCAAAAGCATTTTGAAAAAACAGAACTACAAGTGTTTACATCATTCTATTAAGGCAAATACATGGCAGCACAACTGTGATGACACTGTTTAATGTATGCTTACATTATTTCATTTTATTACATAACTCATGTTTACAATATGTTTTGTTTTTAAAATGCAGTGCATATTTGATGTATGTGTGTGTGTGCATGTATGAATGTATTACAGCACCAAATAAATTATATAAATTACTAGTTTGTTTAATATGTACCTTTTTATATTATGTGTATTTTCAACAACTGTTGAGTTTTAAAATATGCAATATGCTATGATGCAGTATATATATTTAAAATATGCAATATGTGTTATTGCCTACTGTGTTGTATATGTTTAGCTAAGTATTTAGTTTCTCTGAAGAGATAATAATCTTGAATCTTGGATCTGAATAAGGCACTACTAAAGCAAATATAGTGCGTGCTGTCAATCTGCATGAAATGGAAGAAGCTAGTACCACCATGCAGCAAACATGATAAGCTCCAGCTGTACTGAAAGTATGCACTGCGCTGTGGTGGCTGGCCATGTTTGTTGCACCTACAAATGTCCCTCTTTTTCATTCCCCCCCCCCAAAAAAAATAACCAACACATTTTTGGTACATTATTAATTGGCCTTTTCTCAGAAAGTGATTACTGAAGTGATTGTGCACATTGTCTGACACACAGTCATCAGCTACAACTCTGCTTCATAGACACAAGGGCTACGGTTATATTCTGATGAGCTTGCCTTTGGTACTTAAACTTGACAGTTTCTGCACAGCAGGATTTTTAATTTGGTGTCATTAGCAAGCCGGCAAAAGGTTTGAATCAGTTACCAGAGTGGTCATGATGCTATCATTTGCCCAGATGTTTATACTCTTTTTGCTTCAATGGTACAATAGCAGTGCTCATCACTGCAGTAAGAAAGGATGGAAAGTGCAAACATTCATTCAAATTCCACACAGGAGTCTTTCTAGTACATTACTATTCAACAGTACAACAGAACAATGAATTCCATTTGATATTACACTACATGAATTATGATCAAATGGCAAAAGACCACCATGAGAAGAAACCCTGAATTATGAGCTGATGTTATCTTTGGTTACAAAGATCACAGTTTGAATTCTTTGATTACATTAAAAATGTTCTTATGCATTCAAAAAAGTCTAGTGTTTGATTCCTTTTGTCTTGTCTTACATTCAAATTTTGTAATCTTAATATTTTCTGAAATTATTCATGCCACATAAATACACTGAAGTGGAATTCATGTCATATCATGTGATTCTCTCTCTCTCTCTCTAAAATTGAACTTCCCACATATAAATATTTAGTTTTCTTATTTTCAGATAACAATAATTAATAAATAATAAGACGCAATGACATAAATGGTTAAACAGAATGCTTAATATGACAATATACAATTTAAATGTAAATCTAGGAAGAATGCTTCTTCCAAGCACTGGCCACAAAAATAACATAGTTCAACCCAATACAGATAAGTGGTTTAGCTCTCCATCTCATTTTCCTTTTCTTTTTTTTACCATTTAACCATTGTCATTTTGTTGCTTGATAAAGGGGATTACCCTGAAAATTTGAACATTGTTTTGCCATAATAAATAGTGTTCTTTTGAACCTTTTATGTGTTTGGATCAAGAAACAACACAATTGTTACAAATGCACAATATCAAAAAAAGTACATATTGAACAAACTAGTAATTGACATAATGTATGCGGTGCTGTAATACATTCACACACACACACACACACACACACACACACACACACCACACACACACACACACACACACACACACACACACACACACACACAACAGCATGTATAAATTTTTCGACCATTTAATGGTTAAATGTTTTCACTGCAAACAAGAAAAGAAAAAACATCTTATAATTTATTTATTTTTTATTAATTAGATCTACTACAGAGCTGAATACATGTTTGTTCTCCATGTAAATTGTAACATTCAACTCCACAGCTGGAGATTCAGGTTCCCACAACTACATCACTGCCTCAAGAAATTAGGCTACATCTTATAAATTGCAATGTGCGCGCACACACACACACACACACACAAGCACACACACACACACACGCACACACACACACACACACACACACACACGCACACACTGCTCTGATGTTTGAATGGATTAATCTGTTGAGAAATACCACTGACTACAATACAAATCTTTGTTTTGTTCTCACTGTTTAGATTCCAGTATGCAAGATCATCTACCAGATGAAAGAAACTCATAATATTTAGCAAGGACATGGCTGCAGTCATCCACAATCACCCCAACTTTCTGTACCACATAGCATTAATACTGTAAACAGTCAATGGAATTGGAAGTAGTGGTTGGAAGTAGGCTACAACAAACGAGCCACAGCCAGAGGTTTCTGTTTTATTCTTCTTTTGTTTCCTGATGGTATTTACGAGATGCCATTCGTATCGCCTCTCACTTTTCTCTTGTGCTCTCACACATCTTTTTGTGACGTCCAAAATAATAACACGTAAAACATACATAAAAGATTGAATGACATTCACACACAAAAGAACATTAACAGAGCAACATACAGAGTACAATAACACAAACACACTGTGCAGATGCACTCAGTTATATCATCCCCCCCCCCCCCCCCCCTCCAGCTCAGTCACCACCAGTATCCTCGCTGGTGAATTAATTCACAGTAGCATCATTCAAAAGCTACCAAGAGTTGAATTAACAAATCATCTCAGCAGAACCTTTCCAATCCCCTTACTCAATGACTATCAATGGCCCCATTGCTGGAACACACGACAAAACATCATTCTGGAGCTAGATCTAAGGGTTGAATTAACAAACAATCCAAGCAAAAACCATGCAGAACGACGATGGACTCAGCGGCTACTTAGAGTTAACAAACTGTCTCAGTAGAACTCAAACAAAACCACTTTAGACAACTGCAACAATTCCATTTTTTCCAATGTAGTATTGCAGGTTTGACCAACTTTACAAAAAGAAACTGTCTCAGAACAACGACAATTGCATTGCAACCAAAGGATGACAGGACTGCTGCATTTAAGCCAATGCTGTCATAGATGCATAAACATACACGCACAGATGACTTAGTGCCAAAAGGTGCGCAAATCTGATTTTTGACTGTCAATAAAATCCGTTTCAAACACTTTGTCTTGTTGTTGCTTTGTGTGTACGTTCATAATTGGTCAGTATCACAGTGGAAACAATATGAGCTCCAAATCTGGAGCAGCTGGAGAAATATTATTTTTAGAAAGTGAAAAGCGCCACGAAATTTGACCCCTGAAAACAGACACGCTCACGGTGAGTGCTTTCGATGCTTTCATTCACGTACATGACGAATCAAAACATTACCTCAGTCACCAATTTGCTCAGAGGAGATATCGCTTTACACAGTGCATATAAAATCGATTATCACTAAGTTTTGTTTTTGGAGTTAGAGGCTCCGAAATATCCCTCGGTCGAACGTTATGTGTGTTGAAATGTTTCATGACCAGCATCCGCACACAATCTAGTGAAGAACGGACTTTCTCTTTTGTCGAAACTTTACTCCAGTCACTGTGGTATGTCACTGCATCAGGCGCCAATGTTTTATTTTACTGCCAAATGTCTGGGTAGTTTTTAAAATATATTTTGCCATTCTTCATAAAATTGTTGCAATAAATAATGTTCAACAACGTATTAGATTAAACAAGCAAAAGGGAAAAAAATAAGTTTTTGCGCTTTTGCACTACTTCCGGTCAGACATGTTATACATCCGGGTCATTTGCTTTTAGCACATGGCCGCATGGAAGAGACGTTCTGATATGCGAAAGGTGTGTGGTAATATTTTTGAAGACCATAACGTTCAACTTTATTTAAACGTTCATCGAGATTTACTTTTGCTTGCACTTAACGCAGTTCATTTTGTTTACAAACTACATCTTCAAACAAATCATCATATATGGTAGACAATTCGAATTTACGCAGGTTAAAGTCGTCAAGTTAGATGTTGTACATTACGATTACAACACAAGCTGTGGAAATAATAACGTTCGACATAATTATAGTGACCATGCCTGTCTGCCTTCCAGAGTTAAAAAAATGTAAGATGCCGATCTTAATAGCATTATTCTTTGGCTGTGATCTTTTTTTAGTAATATTTATTACGATTTTTTCTATTTATTATTATTAATTCTTTCACTTTTAAGTTAACTATTCAACTATGGCACCCGAGTCAACATGACCAAGAAACGCATGGATGACAGGTTGCATGTGTGTTTTCCTGTGACACCCAAAAGCAGCAAAAGTTGCACTCACTCTTACTTGCTCCATTTTCTCTTACAAAACACTTACTTGTTTGTTAAATAATAAGTATTATTTATTTTGTTAGGAAAAACAAAGTGCCATGTTGTCTCATTAACATTATGCTATCCACTACAACAAAATTAATGCAGCAAAAACTGTTCACATGGAAATGGTTATGTGTCTTTATACTCTACAGTAATAAAAAGTTACTGATTTATCATTTTCATCAAGAAACAAACAGCATTGTACATCTTGTTGAAATAGTAATGTAGACATATTTCTTACATCATTTGCTGTTTATGTCAAGAAAGCTTAAATTTGAGGAGAAAAAAATCATCAAATCTTCCTTGTGACATATTGTTCTATTAAAGAATAACTGTTTATGTTTCAAAATGTGTTGCTTTTTATTCATTTAAAAATGTTCAAGATTGGCATATACAAAATGCAACACAGATACAATTGTGAACCTTGCCAAGGTTATACAAAATATAACTGATACCTCTTCAGTTCCCAAGCATGACTACCAGGCCAACAATCCATACTCAACTGATGCCAAATCCAGTCCACATAATCCTAAGCAACTACAGTTGCATAAATTTACCTCAACTCAACAGTTAACACAATACAGGTCCATGCAAAAGGAAACAATGCTAGGTATACACTTGAAATAGCAAGACAATTAAGTTTCATGCTAATTTAAACCAATACCACTAAGTCTGCACATGTTAAAGACCCTTAAGGCAACCCTTTAACATACAAACACAAGTCATTACCGAACAACCCTACCAAGCATCAGATCTTCCCTCTTTTTCCCCCCCTAAAACATGGCAGTGCAACGATGACAATCAGATGTATACAAATTCAAAACAACACACACAAGGACATCAACAACGCACAGTTCACTGTCACATCTCATTACATACAGCGTGGAACCAACACGCTCAAATCCCGTTGAAAGGGATGTCATTCACACAGACAAGTCCACAAGCAGGGTTAAACATGCAGAGATGCAGAAAACTGGATCCAGTCTGTTTTGTACTTCATGGTACTCGCCTCCTGTGGGCCTCTCCCCCAGCTGTCAAATACACATCAGCTAAACAACCAGTCAGATTTCACACATCACTGTACGCTGCACAAGTCACAAGAAAACACCCGGCCAACACCTATGGCCTAGCAACTGAAGCAAAAGAAGGTAACAGTTTCATAAAATACTCTGCAAATTATGCTCAACCAGTCAGCTCTATACTTTGGGGCCTGACGCACAACCTGCCTCAGGTCATTGTACATGTTCTTCTTGTCAAAGCTTATCTTGTGCAGCATGTAGACCAGGAACCAATCCTCCTCTGTATAGTTTTACCTCTTGTTTGTCCATTGTCAATCAGCCGACCTTGCTGGATGACAATGTTGTCCAACTGGAGCTTTCTCTCGGTGCGCTCAACATTGCGAAATAATCCACCAAGTGGTCGTCTGTAGTGATGGCGGACCAGGCTCCATGCAGCCGAAGGTGTAAAGATGGTTAATACACTTCTTCAGCTGTATCAGAATGTTCAGCAGGCACATCTTGTCGGACTTTCCCATTCACCACATCAAAGTTCTTCATCAGGATCTTGATATAGTGTTCTCTGCATCTTGCTGATGTCAACAAAGATCTTGGTTTCCATCGTGTTCTTTTCCTTTGACCTTCATGGCTGTGATCATTAGAGAGGCTTGTCTGTTGTTGGCCAGGTGTTATTTGGCTTCCCTACTTCCAGCCCTGCTCGTCAGCACTAGATGTAAATGGCTGATGGAAGTATAGGTTGAAAGTAGGCAACAACAAATGAGCCACAGCCAGCAGTTCCTGTTTTATTCTTCTTTTCTTTCCTGATGGTGTTTATGAGATGACAATGGTATTGCCTCTCACTTTTTTCTCTCGCTCTCACACATCTTTTTGTGATGTCCAAAATAATAACATGTAAAACAAACATAAAAGGTTGAAAGATCAACGTCCACACACGAAAGAGCATTGACAAAGCAACATACAGAGTACAATAACACAAACACATTGTGCAGATGCACTCAGTTACAAATTCAACTGACTTAAATGTTCTTGTCTTTCTCCCACAACCTCACCACACACGTTCACCACTTTGCTCAGGACATTCTTGCTTTTCACAATCAAGAATGCATGTGTGTACACATCTCTCTCTCTCTCTCTCCTCACCTCTCTGTCCTTCCCCCTCTCTCTTTCTATCTGCCTCACCAGAGTGCAAGATGAATTACGGTATCTGTTTTCTGTTGTTGCTCTGTGTGTGTGTGTGTGTGTGTGTGTGTGTGTGTGTGTGTGTGTGTGTGTGTGTGTGTGTGTGTGTGTGTGTGTGTTTTGTCTTTGTCTTCTGTTAGGTGTCTGTCCTAGTCTCTTGTAGCTTTACAATACAATACAATACAATGCTTGTTATTTTGATATATCCCCTTACTGAGATTAGCTACTCACACACTGTATGGCATATACATGTATGTATACATATTTATCTTGCCATTGTTATTTGTACGTTTAGTGTGGTGAAAAAGAAAAGAAAAAAGAAGAAAAAAGAATGCAACAGGTTCTCTGCAATATCACACTCCAATAATAACAGCTCTTCCCCAAAGTATATTAAATACAGGTAATATTTTACTAGTGCAATGGACAACGGCTCACATTTTTCCCTTTTTTTCTTTTTTTTTCTTTCTTTCTTTTCTTCCCCCTTGATTTTTTTAATAATGTCACAGATATGCACGTTGTTACACATCTCACCTTCGTGTATAATGATGGAAGACTGGGTCTCAATGGTATCTTCACCAAAACCTTGTGCAGGGCTAAAACCAAGAAAAAAGAAAAAAAAATCATTAATCATTCAAAATTGGAGCACATACACCATTGCTTTATAGTATATACTATATCTTGATTCATTTTCAGCCCAAAACCTGACATCATGTCATGCTCAAAACAACTACCAGCATACATATTACGATATATAAAATGAGGTTTGTTGTTTTGCAAACCCCCCCCCCCCCCCCCACCCCACCACCCACTTTTGTGTGCCTAGATAAGTCACTGTTATTGTTATATATATATATATGGCCCACTTTGTTACTAGCAATAGTACTTTGGTTGCAAAGACATTGGTGGTTCAGAAAACATAGGACTGACAAACATTCAATGAAGTTCTGCACCATCACTGTGACCTAGACTGAACACAGTAATCCAATCTTCTATGGGACAATCTGGCTTATGATTATGTACCATTAAACCAATTCTGGTTGCAAAAAGATCAGTAGTTCTGAAAAGATTAGCAGTTCAGAAGGATCCAGACAAATATTAAGTGAAATTATGAATTTTCACTGTGACCTTGAACTGATCCAATACTTTCACTGTAGACTTATAAAACTTATAAAGCTTAAAGTCATAAACTAAGCTTGGTTGCAAAAGAATCATAAGTTCAGAAGAAAGTAAAAACAGTTATATTTTGATTATATAAGCCCTCAATGTGGCCTTGACCTTGAACACAGCCACCCCCCACCCCCCTTTTTCCCCCCAGGTCACTTCAGTTCATGATGATGCACACAATACCAAGCTTGGTTCCAAATGGTTTAGCAGTTTAGAACATATCTTCCAGACAAAGCCCAGGCACACAGACAGATGGAGACATGGTGATTCCGGTGTACACCTCCACCACTTAGCTTTGTTACAAGGATATAATTATAACAATCTCATGTGGTTGTGTTTCAAAGTTAGAACTGAACATCTACTATTTCAGTTATGAGACACACAGTCCAGTGTGTAAGAGAAATACATCTGCATAAGAGCATTATAACACTGTCATTGAAACCATAACTAAAAGTGTCTCACTTCCAACTTTCACAATACTCAACCTTCTGAGCTGTCATTGTATTCAACACCCCCCCCCCCCCCCCACCCCCACCCTTTGTATAAACAATGTCTTATCACCTTGCCTAGCAAAATATCATCCACTATGTGCCAAGACTCTGTAAGTTGTACATTAGTCCTATTATAATACATATGCTCAGTTTATCTGCACCTAATAATAACAGATTCTTTAAGGCATCCTATCTCATTTGAGCCTGGGGCACATATAGCCTACTCAAAAAGACTGACAGGTTAAAATTAACCTGCAGCACTACAAAACATTACTCTGAGTTTTTCTCCAGCATCTGGCATTTCTCAAACTACAGAGGTGGTGTCAATTATGTTAAAAACATTTTTTTAAGTCTTCCCATAACAGGGCAGTTTACCATCTATTCATGGCAAACTCCAAGGTAAAGGGTCATCACACCCTAAACCCATGCTGTCATTGGTTCTCATTTGTGATCTTTGACCAGACCCTGACATAATGGATTCATTCTGTTGATGGCATGGCCAGCTAGTTTGGTCAAAACAAACATAAACCACCAGCAAAATCAAAAGAAACAAAAATACCAATGAAAATCAATGGCAAGTCAGATTTCATGGAATTATACATGATGGAAATTTACCTGATCATGAGCACCCATTATGTCATTATTTAGTGATCTTTGGAATGTTTCAGTGGTGGTTGGCTGTAACTGATAGCATAGCCTTACTACATCTAACTGACTGCATAAAAGCAGACATTTCAACCAAACTGAACTAGTCTAGCCACATAAAAAAAAGCAAATGAAAAGCAATGGAATACTCTGTTCTTCCTTGCATGTTTGGGTGTCGAGGTAAGAACAGTAAGTATAAATTTTTCGACCATTTAATGGTTAAATGTTTTCACTGCAAATAAGAAAGAAAACATCTGTTTATAATATTTTTATTAATTAGATCTACTACAGAGCTGAATACATTTTTTGCTGTACATGTAAATTGTAACATTCAACTCCACAGCTTAAGATTCCCACAACTACATCACTGCCTCAAGAAATTAGACTACATCTTATAAATTGCAATGTGTGCACACACACGCACACATGCACACACACACACACACACACACACACACACACACACACACACACACACACACACACACAGAGTTTACATTAGTACTAATAAATCCATAGCATCAATCGAGTCCTGTCCTGTCTAAAACATGTTCATCAATAAACTTCTAAAACACTGTTTTCAAATTCACAAACTAATCAAAATATACAGTATACTTCAAAGCATAATTACAGCTGCAGTCCTCATCACACTCATACTGTGCAATGACAGTTTATGTGAATCATTCTATGTTATTGTGGGTGCCCTGTTTTTGGATCCCAGTGTTTTTATTTCAGACACCAAAATTACAAACGAAGAGTAAGAGGAAGCCACCACAGCTCTAATCACCTCATATTAGCTTTGATCTTAGATTTTTAGAACAAAAACTTTGAAAAGGGGTACCAAAGTAGCATCATAAAAGGCCCACTTTGAAGTATTGCCAAATGTTTAGCTTGTATCTGCTCAAACAATGATCATTTAATCATGAAAGACTCAATAAAATCCTGCATTTGACACAAGAGTGGTCTTGCTTTTGTTTGTTATGTTCGGTAAAATATGACCACTGTGTGCAGAATGGAGGTGTTACATGTTTGATGGCTCTGTACGAGGTGGATTTCCACCACTGCATTCAAACAATGCACACTGGCAAGCATTTCAAGACTTCATAATGTGAAATAAGTAATTTTTTTATGCATGCACACCTTACATTTCAAAAGATTGGCATTAATTCTATATGAGCATTTTCTTTTTTTCTTTTTTTGCATCGCTATGTTCCTCATGCCACATGGAAAAAAAATGAAACTTCAAATTCTCCCAGCTGGTCTTTCCACCTCACTTCAGTAATGTTCTCAGCAATTCAGTGTATAGTTTTATGCAAAACTGACATTTTACACGGATTGATTCATTATGGGAATTTGTGCACACATTTTTTGGTTACATGTCACACACTTTTTGCCTACACTGCATACATGCAGTTTCATAGACATCTATCAGACACCACTGTTCAGTTCATTTCCCATGATGTTTCACTTCCATGACAATGAAAAGTGAGCGATAATAGTTTCCTGATAGGTTTACTGTTTGAACTGTTGTGCATTTTGGCTTTTGGTTTGTTGCAAAAACAATCTTTACTTTCTTGAGTTTTGATGACAAATGATCAGCAGGCAAGAAATGGTCTGCAATAGACTTTCATATGTAAAGCTAAATGGAGTACTGTCAGCTGTTATTAGTACCAACACTGGTGTTCTCAGACTGTAGAAGCACTGGTGAGTCATGCCCTTTACAGAAATTTGAAGACAATACAGAACTGGTTGGAAAAATCAGTCATGATGCAGAGCATTATACCACAAGCAGACTGAAAATTTTGTGAATTGGTGTGATAAAAATTATTTGTACTTGAATGTTTCTAAAAAACTAAAGATATGTGTATTGACTTCAGAAAAAATCACAGACGTCCCAAACCTGTCTACATTAAACGAGAAGCAGTGGAGAGGGTAGGAACATATAAGTACTTGGGTGTGATTTTTTTTAAAGTAAACTAAACTGGAAAAAGAGCATCAACTCTGTGCTGAAAAAAGTGAACTCGAGAAACCCATCCCAACAATGGACACCAAGGGAGTTGTGAAACTGCTATGAAACCTGAAGATGGACAAAGCCACTGGATTCGATACCAGCCATCATCTTGAAGATAGCAGCTGATGAATTTGCTCCTATCTTGACAAAGCTCTTCCAGTGCCTCTTGACACTGGGGAGTAAGTAACTTGGTGTTTTACGCTCAGTCAACCATTACGGTTATATCAGGTGATGACACTGGGGAGGTGCCTGGAGACTGGAGGTATGCATGGATTGTACCCATCTTCAAAAAGTGAGAAAGACACCTGGCTGCAAACAACCCCCCCATTTCATTAACATCAATCACCTGCAAAATCCTGGAACACAAATAGTTCACAGCAGCATCATGAGGCAGCTTGACCAACATGATGTAAACGGTTGATAAAATGATGAAACTAGCAGGCTGGGAGTAGGCAACAACAAATGAGCCACAGCCAGAGGTTCCTCAGCTTTTCTTTTTCTTTTTTTCTTTTCCTGATGGTATGTACAAGAGGCAGTTGGTGTCACCTCCTGCTTTTTCTTGCTCTCTCGTCTTTTTGTGACGTTGAAATATAACATGTAAACATACATAAAAGAATTATTACAATTAAATGACATCCAAACACAAAAGAAGAAAAAGCTAGTGACACTGACAGAGTGACATACAGAGTACAATAACTCAAAGACAATGTGCAGATGCACTCAGTTACATGATCATCCTGTGTGACAACCAACATGGCTTCCACTGCAAACGTTCTTGCAAGACACAAATTATTGTCACCATTCATGAGATCATGAGCAATTTTGCCTGAGGGGACCAAATTGATGTCATCCTGTTGGACTTCAGCAAGGCTTTCAACAAGGTGCTCCACCACTGTCTGCTACACAAGCTGGATGTCTGTGGTATAAGGAACAACAACCTCACCTGGACTGAGTCTTTCCTTGGCAAACAAAAGCAGGAGGTATTACTGGAAGGCATAAACTCGCCCCAAGCAGACATAACATCAGGTGTCCCGCAGGGAATGGTCCTCAGACCACTACTTTTCCTTACCCACATCAACGATCTGCCTGACTGCATCCACTTGCCATACACAAAACTCTTTGCAGATGACTATCTGCTTTTCAAGAAAACAACCAAAGAGACCACAAGAAACTCCAGGATAACCTCTCTTCCCTTGAACAGTGGGATAAAGTACAGCAGGTGGAATTCAACCCCAACAAATGCACTGTCCTGAGGGTTATGTTGAACAAGACCAAGAAGACTCTCCAGACTGTACACATTACATATGTACTGCACAGTCAAGTTCTCAGTACCACCAATGACAGCAAATACCACAGTCACCTTCACAAACTACTAACATGGTCCAAGCATGTCTCCCATAACAGCAATAAAGGGAAACAGAACATCAAAGTCTTAGTAGCTACCTACACCACCATGGTCAGACCCATCCTGGAGTATGAAGCCTGTGCCTGGGACCCATATCTCCAGGAGGACATCCATCAACTTGTAAAAGTTCAACATAGGGCTGCCAAAACACTTGTGTGGAAACCATGCTGCAAGACCTTGGCTGGGAAAGACTGGAAGAGAGAAGGAAAGCAAGCAGGCTTGTCATGCTGAACAAGGTCAACAATGGGTTTGTAGGCATCAGCAAACAACAATACTTGTAGCAAAGTGACCAAAGAACCCAGGACCCACAGCAATTCTTCCAAGAAAGTGCAGACCATCCAGCTCTCAGACATTCCTTCTTCCCAAGGACCCTCCAAGAGTGGAACCAGCTTCCACAATGTCATACCAGAACTGAAAGGCATACATGGAAGGCCTTGGCAGTGGCACTGAAGCCCAGTGTCACCTATTGTCTGCTGTATAGCCAGCTCACCAGATTGTGTAGATAGTCTTAAACCATTTTAAAGGACAATTTAATGGAAAGGACTAAAGCTGCTGTACATATGTGCGCAAGTTTCAGTGGGGCACCAACACTCCACTACGTGAGCCCAGACCAGTATTAGGTAGAAAAAGAAAAAGAAGAAGAGAATGTATTGCTTGAGAAAGCCGAGATCTTTTGGAGTCAATTCCGATATGTTAGTAACTTCTTAGTATCTTACAATGCTGTAATATGTAGCCTTATTTAATGTTATTACTTTTGTTTTTTATTTAGTTGCTATGTTTAATTCTGTCTGCTGGGGTGGGAGTATTTCAAAATTTAACAGAGGGAGGTTGGGAAAGATTGTAAAAATTAATTATTATTTTTTAAAGCCAGTCATTTGGTGGGAAGTTTTGAGACTGGACAGTTTAGAGACTCTCCATGAAACAAGACTACAAAAAAACTAATGCAAGTAATAAATGATTCAACACACCAAACCAGACACTACTTTGATAGTAACGCAAGTGGTTGATTTTTACTCCCCAAAACAAATACGAGCCTTGTTTCTAGCCTCTGCTTTGTTCTTTTAAATGAAAATTATAATACTTTTTAACCTCTTGACTGCATCTGACTAACCCGCTCATCAGTAAAGGGGCATTACTCAGTGACTCCTCAATGCTGCTGATAAACCCACTTGTCATGACTTGGTAAAAAGGTTTAGGATGGATCATGAATGTCTACTCATTTTATCACTATGATGATGATGATGACTGCTTTTATATAGCACTATTCTCCGCTCTCGAGCAGACTCACTGCACACGCATGTGATTCTACATGAGTGAATAGCTTTTTATAGCGCGTTTTTAAATATCCACTACAGCGCTGGCATGGCTGGTGCCACATGAAACTGCTGCTGTCTCGGCACAAGTTCTGTGTACACCATACAACCATGTATCATGTCACTTCATGCAAAGCCACATACGTAAGGCGTATGTGTGTTTAGCTGTAACCTGCCACCTGCACTTTTGGCAGAATGACTGGGATCTTTTACGTGCTACTGCAGTAACACGGGGGTGGAACGGATACTGAAACAAGAGTCAGCACAGAAAGTTAACCCTGAAGAAGAAAATTCTCCCGCCGCCCCTGCAGGGATTCGAACCTGTGACTTTTCAATCATGAGTCTGGCACTCTAACCACTGAGCTATCCCTGCTACTATGTCAGTATCAAACTCAAACCAGGCTGAAATATTCCTAGATAGTGAATGACTGCTTTGCTTCCACCCATGTGTACATCCAATCACTGATCCTTGGATGTAATGTCAACAGCCAAGAGTACATACATTTTATCATACAAGCCACTCAGAGATCAGAGATGATGCAGATGACACCATTTGTGTACAATTAGACTTACCTTTCAATTGAGCAATGTTCATCCTAGCGATCCATGCTTTATGATTTAAATTCACTCAATGTGCGTGTATACTATCTTTAACAGATCTGCTATCTTTAACAGATCTGCTATGGTCAGCTCAAATAATTATGCCAGTCTGGTAAACTGTAGAACCAAAAGCAGACAAACTGTATTGACTCTACTGACCCAATTGCTGCTTCCATATATTGTAGTCACCTAAAAATGACGTCAAGTAAAATCTGTAGATTGTCTTATTTTTTACTCTAAGTAAACATTCTATGTCATCTAATTTCAACGTCATAATATTCATTACACTGTGTTCCTATTTCACATAAACGTCACTGTCATGCCAATATTATTCCCAAAACTCAGGGCATTCCACAAACCATAACTGGATAAGCCTACTATTTTCATTTATCATTGTTAACCTGTCTTTTTGTCAGCTTGAAAAAAGGGCTTGCCCTGAAAATTTGCACACATAAAATTAGTATTTGTTTTAACTGTCTGTGTGTTTGTTTCAAACCTGTCAAATTTGGTCTCATTAGAATCGTAAATTATTTTTCAATACAAAGCAGTAATTATCAAACTTACAATTAGACTGATGCTGGCATACTTGGGCCATAACTTAGCATGACATTTGTAAGTACAATTATGCATTTCATGAAATTGTGGTAATATATTTATTACAAGAATAAGCATTATTCACTGTGTATCTTTAATTCTGTGACATTGGATAACTTTATTAGAAAGCCCAGGACCTAGAAAGATGAAGTGCATGTGTTTGCCCTCTGTGAACAGGTAAACTTTTGTGATATATCTCACAGGCTGTTTGTTTGTAGCTCTATTTTCTTACATGTTATCAAAAGTCTTACTTTTAATGAACTTTGCTGTTACCCTGACCTTGAAGATAAACACAGCAATCCAATAGTTTCACAGGACATTCTGGCTTGTGATTATGTACCATCAAACTAAATTTGGCTGCAAAAGGACCCGCAGTTCAGAAGATAGGAAAGAAACGGTCATATTTTGATTACATTAGCCCTGTGACATAGCACGGGAGGGGGGGATGACAACATGCTTTTAATACAAAGAATTTTAAAAAAAGTAAAACTTACATGGTTATTTACATAAGACTGGTACACAGGATATTACACTTATTAGCTACAAATGTTACCGCCATTGTGACCTTGAAGATAACATCCCAATATTTCCACATGACACTTCACCCCACTGTGATGCACCACTGCACCCAATTTCAATACAAAAGGTTGAGCAGTTCAGAGGATATCTTCTGGACCCCTTGCTCCCCCCCCCCCCCCCCCCCCCCACCACCACCACCCCAAAAAAGAAGAGAATAAATCAATAAAAATATACACCATCAATCATTGCTTCATTTTAAATGGCTAGCAACAAAGAGTGAATAAAGGGCAAAGCTCACAAAGGTCTGGCTGGTTCTGAAGCTGGAAGAGTGCCGTCTCTATGGATTTCTTCTTCATCCTCATCCTCATCCTCGTCTTCATCTTCCTCCTCAACAATGACAGCCTTGGCCTCTCGCTCCTCTGCCCCCATTCTGTGCAAGTGGGCTGCTAACCTGTCTAAATCCTGAAATAAAGCAGACCACCACGGTTACATCATTTGTTCCTCGGCATTGTTCAGTTCATCACTGTAGCAGTGAGGTTGCAAGCAGGGCACAAAATAGATCCCTCTGTGCCATCTAATATTCCCTTTTTAAACCTGGAATAGGTCAAAATCTAATTCTGGTTAACTGCCTACACTCACACAAAAAAGATATAAAAAAAATAGAAAAGTTGCCATCCATGCCAAGCCTGACATAAGAGTTAACAAGAGATGACTTCCACTTGGACTCTTCTTTTGCCTCAGTACTCTCTTCTCTTTTTTATTTTTTTATTGTTTTAGGTATAGTTACTTTTCCTGCAGCATTAATTTTTAATTTGGCTCTTTTGAAATACGCTAAGTTAAAGGAACTCTCCTTCGGAGGCTAAACTTCTTGACTACTTAGAGGAGGTTAAACAAACATGATACACATTAAAACTTTTGTGATTGAACGTGCTGTTGATTTTATAACGATTTTAGAAGAGGACTTTCCCAGGCAGTGTTACTAACACTGTTTTCACGAGTTCTTTCCCACATTTTATTATGACATCATTGATAGGATACCGGAACTTCTCAGTTTAGTGTACGTCACATACAAATTATTTTTGTCAATGTTTATTTTTTTAATATGGACAGTGTGTGGGAAATAATTTCATTTTCCTAAACCTATTCATTGGGATCAGCATAAAATACATGGAAATAAATTGATATTGTTTGAAACTGCCAAGACGAACAATGAAATGATGTCCTAATAGGGTGGCCTGGGGTAAATTCATCCACTCACTCAGTTGGGGAACTTCGCCCACCAAAACACCCTCTCAATTGTACTCAACACTACGTGTCAACCCATGCAAGTGAACTTTTCCAAACTGTGACATCAGCTGCATAATGGATCAGTCCACAAGCAAAACAACCAATGAGAATGATTTTACAAGTAGTGTATGGGAAAAGCTGTACTGTTCTGGGAGCCATGCTGTTTGCTTGGCAACAAACTATAGCATGGGTTATACGCAAGATGGCCACAATGTTAGCTGTTTGTTTTGAAGTTCAGTGCTTGAAAAGTCTATCGAATTTAGTTTTCACACATTTATCAAAAGTTAATGAATCAATATACGTCACTTATTTTCAGCAAAAAGACATTCACACAAAATAAAAAGTAAATTTTCAAGGTGGTTCAATTTCCCCCAACAAAGACTATGCTTGGGGAAAGTTCGCCCACACCACCTGTGGGAAATTCACCCCTTTTGTTTACCCATTGCTTTTAATACATCATTAACAGTAACATGAAGGAATGGGACTTGCTGGCAATTGAAAGGAATGGAGAAGTGTTCTCAGCAGAAATGGGGGTGTGGTAAACAATTCAATGAAAGAAAATTTTAAATTTTGTAGGACCAGTTAGGCCTTTGGAAATAAAGCATTTTGGTCGGGTTCACACTGTTTGTACTGAGTTGACTCTAATTCCACATTTATGCTGAAAAAGTTCATATTTAGTCTTTCTGAAAAGACTAAACAATTACTGGTTTGGGGCATCATTCTTTAGCCTTTCCTTTCAATGAGTGTGTTCTCTTTACATTAGGATGAAGTTCCCCTGAGATGCAGGACAAAATTCCCCCACTCTGGTCAAAATTGCCCCAAATCATATAGCATTTGAAAAAGAAAATTCTACTCTATGTTCATGAAATCGCACAGACAGTCATGCCATAAACTAGTCAGTGACTCATCAAAGGCGTTGACAAACCAAAACCAGTTTTAGTGTAGGCTGAGTCAAGATAATAGAATTGTGTCTTGGACAAATTTCACCCATGCCACCCTAAATAGTGTTCTTCCTTTTGAACCTTCTATGATGTCAGAATCATTTTGACATCATGACAATAATCAGATGTCAAGATTATAGAAAGGAGAAGGAAGAGTTGATGGAAACAATGGCTCTAGAAGTAGTTACTGATCGTAAGCATGACAAAACTGAAAAGCAGGACTAGGAATATGTACACAACAAGAAAACACAGGAATGGACATGTGTTTCGTTTTGAGTGCTGCCTTCATTTGTGTTAAAGGGCCCCTGAACACTGATTTTGACCAATTTTAGCTTCAGATCTCATCTTTGGTATATTCCACTGACTAAATATTTTCACACAGTAAATACATGTATATGTCCCATGCCTCAGGAATAATTTCATATTTTTCAAGTGTCATAAATGCTTATGAATCGCAAAACAAGACCAATATGTCATGGCAGAATGGGCAAGGGAAATAACCGCTGTAGCCGTGTGTTTTGGCCGAGAGTTTACTTGGAGCCGTAAAGTCAAAGGCTAATCGTGATGTCACAACAAGACTCGACTGCCATTGGCATTGTTGTTGCCTCAGTTTCAGTGCACAAAACTCTCAATAAATTTGCCCAAAAAATTGGAAATGGCAACTGGAATACAGCCATACTGGGAGAGTTCAAGTGACGAAGAAGTGTCATGAGAATAGTGGTGGTTATGCTTGTGTTCAGTATTGTATATTGTGATGTGTGCGATACTACGTGTTGTTGCTTTAATCTTTTACATATGTACTCTGTCTTTGTTCTTTACGTGTGGCACCCACATTTTCCTTTGAAGGAATAAATAATTTCTTGACATGACTTAACAGCGCAGAAGCAAAAATAACTGTGCCAACGACAAACAGATGGAAAGCCAAACTAACCATAACTAACCCCTCACTAACCTGGCCTCCATCTAGAAACACAATGACTGCAGACTGATAAAGCAAATCGCTAATCAGGACTACCGATGACATAGCATCGGGATGTAAACAAATGCAGACGAAAAGAGAAATACAAAATGGCTGCCCTAATCAGGCAAGCTAACAGCGGGTACGAATTGGCCAATAAGCCCAAGATAAAAAAGAAAGATGTATGTGGAAGAGAAGAGAGAAAACAAAACAACAACAACAATAAACACTTCCTGAAAAGAAAGAGGAGGCAGGAAATGTCAGCAAGCAATGTGACAAAGGCTGGATACATGTAATCTGTGTACACGATACAACCCACTTAGCAGTGACAACAACACTGCGGGGCAGAGATGCTCATGAACTACCCCACACAAAGAAAGAATGAGCGGTCTCGTTAAACATCAAGACTCGTACATCGTAAATGAATGCGATAACCTGAGAAACAAAGGGCAAGCAATGAGAAAAAACAGTGTAATGGCAAGAACCGGTCACTAGCCCAACCCCAAACCCCAACCCAGGGAGGCCACAAAATCACTAGTCTATTGAACTAGAACAAACAAAACTTTTTCATCTTTACATATGATGAAACAAACACAGATAAATTGGGAATATAAAATAAAACACCCAAATAAAAGGCAGGCTCCATGATGAGGTCTAGCCTGTTGTGAAAGCTAGCCTGTTGTGAAACAACGAAAAAGACTGAAACGCCATGCACCTAACAAGGCTCAAGAAAGATGGAATGACAAGGGGGAAATAAACAAAGGCCCAACTACTGGCAATGGCATCAGAGCTTCATCCTTGGAGATTCGAACTGGAAATTTGTCCAAGTCTGTTACCCTGTGGACACCCCTACAGACATGTATTTGAGCCCAAACTGAATGCTCAACAGTCTGCAATCTCTGAAGCATTTTTTCAAAATGCTTTGAGCAGAGCACATCATGGTGTTTTGGTTCCCACTTCTCTGTGGCTAGGTCCCATCAATTCATTGCCACTTGCCACTGTCGTTTTCTGGCTTCATTTTTAAAAAGGAAAAGCACAGAAAGAAAACTCCTTTGTCAACTTTTCACTGCAACCAACTGCAGCACTCTCGTTCGGCATGCTTTAAAATTTGCCAGACTACTTTCGATTCAATTTTGTTCAAGTCGTTACTGAGCTATGCGGGTCAGTTGTCTTGTCTAGACGTCACGGAGGTCACGTGACCGAAACCGGGATTTTCAGCTGCAGACGACGCAGCTGCTCGAAGTGTCATGTTTGTTTTTATTCAAATCAATACTTTTACGTACCTCAGGAAAATGTCAATGTATCAAACACGCAGTGTGTATGTTAAACTTTATTTATATAGTACAATGTAAGTGATATTTACGACTTAAAATCAGTGTTCAGGGGCCCTTTAACAGATAATAAATGCATTCTTTCATGTACAATTATATGGAGCAAATAGCCCACTGAACAAAAGTAACGAAGAACTGAGACTGAAACTGTATGTGGTATTTATATTTCACAGTTCTTGTTTGTTTTTCAAGATTATGCAATCAAAGCTGAGATAAAATTGGAGTTACTGCCATTTATCTTCGGTGGACCAAAATAAAAAGAATGCTTAACTTGATTGGCAATAGACCGACAACGCAGATAATGGCTGGTAAACCTGGCTGACCAGGTGGAGAGAGCCCTGCACAAGGTTAGACGTCTGCGATAGAAAACTGGCAAGGCTGTTACTGGACAAGTAAAAGGAAAGGTTCCTGATACTTCTTTTTTGGTTGATAGGAGTAGTCTATCAGGACCATACGTTTAAATATTCTGCTACTACCTGTTTGTGTACCGTGTGTGTTTCTGGTGTGCCAACCACCAGTAGGTTTTTCTTTTCTTTTTATTATTATTGTTAGAAAATGGTGTCTGAACTATTTCCTGTAATAGCATCAGATCAATATGCTGAGAAAAAACTTTGACACCGTGCACCGTCCATCACCAAGCATGATAAGTAAATGGCAGCTGGCCTCATCCACTATAAGGTACACAGTGCACGACTGGGAGATTTATTCAAAGAAAGACATAAAATTATTCACACAATTATCAGTTAAATCGCCTGACGAATTATTAGGCCTGAGCAGATTAGGTGCCTGAGACAAGGCCACTGTCAGTTGTTTGCAGGTTGAGTCTACAAAAACGTGTGTAAAACAACAAAATGTAATGACGTAATATGAGATCCCCAATCTATTTTTTTAACACTATAGTTAGTCTTAAACTGGCGTATTTCAAAAGGGCCAAAGCAAATATTTGATGCTAGAGAAAAATCATACATAAAACAATAGAAATTCAGGCAATTTTTTTGGTCTTTTTTGCCAAATCTGCATGGGCCAGTCCCTTTAAGACTAACTGTAGTGGTCTAAAAGATTGGGGATCTCCCATATTTACAGAATGTGTATTACATCATTACATTTTGTTGTTTTACACACGTTTTCATAGACTCAGTCTGGAAAACAGTTGGCAACAGCATCATCTTAGACACCTAATCTGCTCAGGCTTAATAATTTGTTGGGCGACTTAACTGATGGTTGTGTGAATAAGTTTATACCTTTCTTTGAATAAATCTCCTAATCGTGCAATGTGTACCTCACTGAAGTGGATGAGACTGACTGCTGCTGTTTACTAATCATGTTCAGCAATGTGCAAGGTGTTAGGTGACACATATTTCTCAGCACATTGATTTGATGCTACTACAGACAATACTTCAGACATTGTTTTTTAATAATAATAATACATTAAAAAAAATCTATTAGTAAAAGTAAAAGAAAAACCTTCCAGCCAGTAGCACGTCAGAAACACACACGTTATGCAAACAAGTAGTAGTAGAATGGTTAAACGTATAGTTCTGGTAGACTGCTCCTATCAATGAAACAGAAGTATCATGAACCTTTCCCTTTATGTGTCTGGCCAGTAACAGCTTTGCCTGTTTTCTATCGCAGATGTCTAAACTTGTGCACAACTCTCTCCACCTTTCCACCTGGTCACCTACGTTTGCCAGCTACAACCTGTATCTGCACTGTCTGTCTCTTGCCAAGCTAAGCATTCTTTTTTATTTTGGTCCTCCAAAAATAAATTGTAGTAATCTATCTCTGCTTTGCTTGCATTATCTTGAAAAAGTGGAAAAGGACTTTGAAAATATAAACATCATTGTTTCATTCTCAGTTCTTTGCTGCTTTCATTCAATGGGCTATTCGCTCCAATAGGAGATATAACGCACAAAAGAATGCATTTATTATCTGTTACAAAATAAAACACGTCCCGTCCCGTGTTCTCTTGCTGTGTACACATTCCTAGTAACTCTTTTCAGTTGTGTCATTCTTTCCATCAGTAACTATTTCTAGAGCCTGTTTTTTCCCTTCTTTTTTCTCAAATTCTGTAATCTTGATGTCAAATTATTAATATCGTAATAATATCAAAATGATTTTGCCATTATTTCACTGTTCGTCTTGGCAATTTCAAACAAGATAAATTAATTTCTGTGTTTTTGTTGTTGTTTTTATGATGTTCCCCATGAAAAGGTTAAGAAAAGAAAATTATTTCAAACACATTGTCCAGACTTAAAAAGTAAACATTGACAAAAATAACCTATACGTGATGTACACAAAACTGAGAAGTTCCGGTATCCTATCAACAATGTCATATTAAAATGCAGGAAAGAGCTCAGGAAAACAGTGTTTGTTACAGTGTCTGGGAAAGTCCTCTTAAAAAATTGTAAAAAATAAATCAACAAAACTTTTAATGCAGATCATGTTTGTTTAATCTGCTCCAAACACACAAAAAGTTTAGCCTCTGAAGGAGAGTTCCTTTAAGATCATACAACAATCCAGTCCATTTGCATATAGCTCATGAAATGCAACCAATTCAGTCGCAAGAGGTTCAGTTATTCAAACAGTATCATCTGCTCCAGTCAGAAACTCAAAATTTAGAATAGAAGCTGCTGTATACGGCAGTCTCTATACTCAAGCTGATATTCAATTTATCAGCACACCTCAGCTTTATTGACTGGTCCTCCAAACATGCCAGATGACTTGGTGTTAGGTTGCATGGGATGTCCTGCATTTGATGAGGGGTTCTGTGGATCTGGCATAACTGAAACACACAATATATGTAACACTTTATTAAAACTGTACATTCAACATTTAAATAGGAACTGGTTGTAAACGTAAAACCACAAAACAGCCAAAAATTTCACATACCTATTCCAGACACCCACCATATTTTGTCATTAGTGATATACTTTCATAAAAATAAATAAAAAAATCCATTAAAAAAATTACCTGTGCTTTTTCTGAACTGAAAATATTGGAAAAAATGTACTCATAAAGCTGGTAACCAATGTACAATGGTCTTCTTGAAGGGTAACAAACACATCCAAGACAAAGAGTGTGGGGGTGGGGCGGGGACAAATAAGGCAGAAAGGGGAAATGGATGACTAGGTAACAAAGGGGAAAATGTATATATGTATGTTAAGGAAAAGAAATGAATAAAGGTCAGGAGAGGCAGGATGACAAGTTTTTTAAGCAACAACATTGAGAAATTTCTAGTTACTCAGTAACTGCTTTTATATTAGTTTTAATATCCTGTCAACCACACAAGGTTACCTCAGGATGATCACATACTTATTATATTGATGCACATTTTTAAACTCTTCTCATACATAAACCCAAGTCCCAAGTCAGATCTATAAACTCAATCCAAACAAAAATATAGGAAATCCCTCAACAAAGCCATAATTATGACAGTGACATTGACAGTATGACATTCACAATATTGCTAGAGCTGGCAAGTTCTGAAATTGTAGAAAAACACCATGTGCAATCAGCAAGAGGTAGATAATGAAAATGATTCAGAGCCAAGTTGCAAAAATGAAAAACATAAATCTGTTCCATGATTATGCAGTACCTGCAAATTTACCAAGTGGTATTGAGTTTCACCTACAACAAGCGTGCACACACACACACACACACACACACACACCAGACATATCTTCTGAAAAGATTTGCACACAATAAGTGCCATGCATTATTATCATCATTTATTTATTAATATGCTTTGATCTAATCTAGCACCAGGTTCTTCCACTCTCCTGTAGTTCAGGCCTCCTCTTCTCCTTGGCATTGTCTTTTGCAAATGTTACCAGATCTGACAAATCTGTGTCAAGTAGTACAACTCAAAGTAATCCGCTGCCTTCATTCAAACTTGGAACATGTACTTGCATGGGACCAGGCTGTCTGTCAAATTCTTTACGCAGAGATCAGGATTCAAGATATGTCCACTCAAAATGCAGCCAAGTAAAAAATAAAAAATAAAACAGGTTTTTATAATCCAGTTCATTCTCATCATTTATTATATGCAAGCTCTGTTCTGTCTTCTTCTGTCAGTTCAAACAGATCAAAATAATTTTCAGGGAAATTACTCCACAACAATGTGACAGCTAGGTGCAGATTTCAAAGACAGATCAGGTGCAACAGTCAACAGGAAGGAATGGAGTAACTAGCAGTTCTCACCAATGAAGTGAAATATTCTCTCAACTGCCCTAGCAGTTCTTAGGGATGAAAGAGTTCAGCAACTGTCTGAAGAATCTCATACCTAAATTGCTCACTAAAGAACAAAAGTTTCCAAAGTACAACCACACCAATGGCTTCTTGGGTCAATACTTACAACATCACAATATTAAACCACAGAGGAAATGCATGCTGAAAGAGCAGGTAAAAGCTTCATGCCATGCATGGGGTTCAGGAAGCATAAGACCTAAAGACATATATCTCACCAATCATACGTTGCATGGGAAACTGTTTAGCACCTTGCTCATGAGGTGTGAAAGACGAAGGAACAGCAGGCAGTGGCCTTGCCCCAGGTTGTGCCACATTCTGGTGTTGCACAATATGGGACACTGCTGATGCTGGCTGGGGAGGGCCTGGGTGAGGTTGGAAAGGTTGGGGATGGGGAGGGTGGTGGTAGGGCTGATTATGGGAGGAAACTGGACGAGGCTGACCATGCAGGGGCTGGCGTTGTTGTCTTGACGATTCCTGACGCTTTGCTTCCCTTTCCTGGATTTGCTGGAAGTTGCGTTTCAGAGTGCTTTCCCCAGGGATCTGAAGGATAGAGCTGCCACAAGAAGGAACAGGGTACAAGGTCTGTTACTTTGCCCATCAACACAATGCTCCCCTCCCCATCATAAACCCAGCTGGTCTAGTAAGGCACAGGCATACAAAAGTGTGAATCCAAAAAGGTTACAGTAGTTCATACAATGCCAAATCTACAAAAATTAGGTACCAACAACTTTAATTTTTAAACATCTGACAAAAAACACACTCTCTTTTATAAAGTTCCACCATGTCATATCCAGTTTTGCTGGAAAAGGTTCATGAGATATGAATTGGTTATCTGATATGCAGGTTCTCTCTCAACTTTCTCAAAGGTATTAGGGTCAAACAAAATTAATCAAAGTCTGGTTAATTGCTCATGATAAACACCACTCAAGAAGATCACAACCAGTGTGAACTTGAGGCTGAAAATTAAAATCAAACCTTTTTTCACAGAACATTCCAACTCATGATGATGCACCACTATACCAAGTTTAGCTGCAAAAGGTTCAGCAATACAGAATACAATAAAATAACAGTTTCTGTTTCTAGTAGTTCTGCTGTATTAATCAGCATTGTGGTGGTGCCAAAGTGGTGAAGCACTGGTGAAGGCCTGAGTGGTCTGGCCCGAGAGCTATTCTTAATGCTTACCATTTCACCATCTCATTCAGTCAAGATGGCAGCTATGAGCTATGAGCCCATATGAACTCCACTTCAAGTTTCCACCAAAATGTACCATGACTTACAGTATCAACAGGGACACAATATGGGATATTTTGCAGAACATGGCAACAATCCTTGTTAACTAACACTTTGATAATCTCTTGATTAATCTGGATTGTTTGAGTTACAAGAATGACCACAACCAAGAGTAGACTGGGTGTAAATGTAAAACAACAAGTTACTTACTTACCAGCACCAAGTGTTGTGCCAGCACCATATTCTTTGCAAAAATGTTTTCATTTTGCTTCTTTCACCTCCTGTGTATTCTTTTTGTACTGTTATGTTTCCTTGTCAACTGGTTAGCTCTAGATGGTTCTCATTTGTTGTTGCATATACCTGTTATCATCATGAGTTGTTGGCAAAGCACAATGAGTTTAACTCTGGTTACAGTGCTTTATCAGAAATATCAATCATTAAAACTTTATCAAGATTTTAAAATATCAGTCTATCTGTGCACCCATATATTTGCTTGTCAGTATTGGCAGAAGTTGTCTGTAATCCAAGGTATTTGACAGTAATACCAGTGATCACCCTAGACATTTTTCAAGCTGGTGCGACATCTATAAGGTGCCGAAAAAGGTTCATGAAAACCAGTCAGATAATCACTGTGACTGGTCAGATACATGGCCATCCATACTACTAGTAAAAGATTGAAATTGGTGTCATTGTTTGAGATCATTAATATTTTGTTACTTGTTGTATGTGGATGGGTGGTGACTGGTGTGTGCATGTCATTGTGTGTGTGTGTGACGTGTGTGTGTGTGTGTGTGTGTGTGCGTGTGTATTGTTCGATAGGCGATAATGGTAATTAAAGCTACAATAATTAAGGTTTTGTTTGTTGAAATGTATGTTATTGTGTTTTTTGTGATAAGACGTTTGTACAGCGCAGTGAGTTTAACTCTGGTTAAAGAATAGCGCTTTATAAGAATTATTTATTATTATTATTATTATTAAATAGCGCTTTATAAGAATTATTTTTTATTATAAGTACTACCAGTACTAGCAAACACCCATCTCCCTTCTCTGCCTAACACACCACACACACACACACACACACACACACACCACACACACACACACACACACATGCTCTCTTTTGCAAGTCATTGTGCATTTTTCTTTTTCTTTTTTCTTTTTAGAACCAGTCAAACAAAATAACAGGTGCTATGTGTGACCAACTGCTGCTTTTGTTTCTGGTATATGCTTATTTTTATCTAGTAAAATACTGAAAATTGTCATTTAATGGCAACCCTTGCAGTACACACACTCCAAAAAGACATGGAGACTGAACTAAAATACATATATATATTTAAAAAAAATTCAATAGCAAGTTGACATGGAGACCGAACTAAAATAAAATACATATATATAATTTATTTTTTTAAATAGCAAGTTGACATGGAGACTGAACTAAAATACATATATAAAAAAATAATTAAATAGCAAGTTGGACCATCCTGTCATGTGTGACAGACAGCAAAAACTGTTAGAGACAGAGAAAAAAATATAAATCACTGCATAAATCAATATTCCATTTTTAGAATGGGAAAACTTCTGTTTAACGCCCTTGGTAACTCCCTGTGAAAAAAATATGAGCCCATAGCATTGTACAATACCACAATACAAACTATCAAAAGAGACAATCATGAGAATCAATACACTGAACAAGTGCACACATACAGCAACAGTAAACGTTTTTTTTTAATTTCTTCTTCTTCTTCTAAAACAAACAATTAGCATTGCTTAAAGGAAGACAGACTGATAAGTAAATATTATGGAAGGAAGACAGACTGATAAGTAAATATTAAGGAAAGGCAGCGCAGTGGAGGTGTGTTTTAAGTTGAGCTTTAAAAGATGCCAAAGACGAGAAGAAGCTAATATTCAATGGCAGTCAAATCCACAGAAGTCAAACCTGGTATTAAAAGGAATGTGCACCAGTTCTTTTCATGCTGACATGTGGAATAGTCAGAAATTGCTCAGAGGAAGAACAAAGCAATCTGGAAGGTGAGCATGAGAACAGAGGGCAGGAGAGGTAAGGTGGTAGAGAATGAAAATGAGACTGAAAAGAGAATGATAAGAGTTGCCAGTTTAAATAAAAATGTGTTCTGCTACAGGAAGCCAGTGGAGTTTCTTTAGGAGAGGTGTGATATGGTCATTATGTTTGTTTGTTTTTGTTGGGGGGTTTTGTTGGTGTGTTTTTAAGTGTGTTTTATTTGAAGACCAGCCAGGCCTCATGGTTTTGTATTTTATGCAGTAAGGCTATCTGTTCAGAGGTAATTCAGAGTGCATATGCTCAACTTCCAAGTCAAACCTGTATCATGGCTTCAGCTTCAATGACATCCTGGTGACAATTTTTTTGTTTTCATCTCACTTTGCTTCCAGAAACATCATAAAGAAGGGTTCACTTCTCTTGAAAGATTCATACTATTTGTGGCAAATTGACTCTGCCATGTGCCTTTATATGCATAAGTACAACCAACAGTTGCAGACTAAGCACAGAACGCAAGAATTGCCTTTCTGTAAAGGTGCAAAGTATTACCATATAATTCCCATGGACATGGTGCTCCAGACAATAATGGCAGAAGTTGTCAGTAATCCAAGATACTTCTGGGGGAAGCGAGTCATGCTGAATATTCTGCACACCTTTTACTCATATGTAACCCATTCTCACGAAATGAGTCTTAACTCCTTGCAATTCTTTCCCTTAAATTTCGATCACCGGTGATTGATGGACAAACTTCCCATTTTAGCAGTTTAAAAAAATGAACCTAGTATTTTTCTGCAAGAAATACATCAAGGAAACTCAGTCTAGGCAGTCTGTGTGCAAAACATCATTTAGATTCTTTTTTTGATTAAAATTACGCAACACAAATGCATCATTATTATTATTGATCGCTTTTATGTAGCGCTATTCTCTTTTGCCTTTTGCCGCATTTTCCCTTTTGCCACCATTTTCAATTTTGTGTGAGTTCAGTGTACACAGTGCGAGCGTATATTTGGCAAAAATGAGTTCTGGTGAGTCTTCAGACAGTGAAATGCCATATGATAGTTCAGATGAGGAGGTCTGGGAGGAAGAGGAGGTGAGCGGAGATGATGACAGTGACTGTGGACCTGGATTTTTAATCCAACTCGACGGGCACCTGGCCTTCACGTGGTGTAAGTACTTTGTTTACACTCATCTCTCAGTGAAATCATGACATTTCTTTGTGTTCTCATCAAAAACTACAACATTATAGTACTGGAACTGATATTTATGCTTGCTGCTTCGGTTTTCAAGCCTGAACAGTATGACCTGAAAGATTTCACTAGTGAAATTTACAGAAATGAGTAGATAGGCGAGATTGACCTTTGAACCTTGTTCTATGTTTCAGGTCTAGTCCATCAGTCAAACATAGCTTGTGCTCGCGACAGTTAAGTTAGTGACTTAGATTTATCCGCCATTTTACACTCAGTTTCCTTCTTCTTTTATAAAACAAGAATGCCATTGCACAAGTGTTTTTACATTTCAATTTTTACTTTGTTACACTTACAGAGACCAAGGCTACAACATGCAGGACTTGGGGACAAGGAACCCCCTGTCCCCCTTCCGCCCTGCTCATCCACCTGGTGTCTACATTGAGGACTGCAAGACCCGTGCTGACATCAGCAAGTTTCTGCGTCTCGTGGACTTTTTTAAACTGTTTTTTACCCCTTGCCTGATAGGCATGTTGTGTACTTACACAAATGATTATGCAAATACTGTTGGGCCCCAGAAACCTCCCCTCCACCAGTAACACGTACCCTGAAGAGTTTTATCATTTTATTGGTCTTTTGATGTACATGAGTATAGTTCAAGTTCCAAATATTGAAAAGTACTGGTCAAAAAAATCCCTCTACCATGGTTTGTGGCATGCAGCTTTATGGTTAAAAAACGATTCAAACAATTGATGTCATTTCTGAAAATTTCCAATGTACGAACTGAAGATCCAGATGATAAACTTTCCAAAACAAGATTTCTTATGGAATTTATGAGAAGAAAATGTCTAAAATTATTTCAACCATTTCAAAATGTCTGCACTGATGAGCGTATGGTTAGGAACAAAGGTTGGTATAGTTTCAGACAGCATATTTGCGATAAGCCAACTAAATGGGGAATGAAACTGTGGGTTAGGAACAAAGGTCGGTATGGTTTCAGACAGTATATTTGCGATAAGCCAACTAAATGGGGAATGAAACTGTGGGTTTTAGCAGATTCTTCTACTGGGTATACTTGTGATTTTTATGTGTATTTGGGGGAAAACATTGCTAGCTCTGGTTTCGGTCTGGCTTATGATGTTATGAATCTTGTGAAGTCTATTGTGAACCAAGGTTATCATTTATTTTTTGATAATTTTTACACAAGTGTGCAGCTGCTCAGGGATTTGATTGGCAACAGCATTAGAGCATGTGGTACTATTATAGCTAACAGAAAAGGTTTTCCTGCTCAATTGAAGAATGTCAAAGAATTTGAGGGGAAAAAATCAAAGTGGGGAGATATCAAATGGGTTAGGGAGGGAGATATTCTGTCTATGCAGTGGAGGGACAAAAAAGTTGTTTCATTCTTGTCTTCAATGCATCATGCAGATTCGGTTTTGCTCATAAAAGATCCAAAGTCAACGCACAGTACAGAACATTAAATGTTAGGCAACCAAAACTTGTGAAAGATTATAATGCATACATGGCAGGGGTAGACAAAAGTGATCAGTTGCGTAAAACAAATGAAAGGTGGAAAATTCTATTTTACCACTTTCTTGATACTGCACGTGTGAATGCATTTATCTTGTTTGAAGGTTTCAGAAAGAAGCATGCAGATATACCAGAACTACAAAGACCTGACAGATATGGACAGCTAGACTTTACAACTGAATTGATTAGACAGCTTGCAGATCTTGATGTACATGCTGATGTTCCTCTTGTTTAAAAAAAACGTGTGTTCACAACGCGTTCTATTATCCCTGTTATGACCAAGGAAAGAAATAATTGTAAAAAATGTTACAAAGAGAAACACAAAGAGCAGAAAGCAAATGTCAGATGTATGGGTTGTGAGACTTAATGTGTTTCCAGAGTGATAGAAACTGTCTGCTCAGTTTTCATGAGTGTTAGTGTAATTCACTGTAATGTGTGTGCATATGTTGCGCTCCATTTTCAATGGTTGCCATGCTTGAACATTATGAAATCTGTTTGTGATTTCAGGGATTGTGAAAACATGTCAGTGTTATAACAAATGTAATATCTATTACATATTGCCTTGTGGTGTTGAGCATTAGCCTTATTACTGCCTTTATAGGTGATGTTTTCATGTGGTTTGGAGAAACTTGATTTTGGTAAGCTTCCATTTTTGGACCATAAAATCTATAAATATTGACTTACATGAGTGAAACTTGGCTTGTTCGATGGGGCAATGGTTCTTGTTCAATAATAATCAGTTGCTGTTGAACTAGGACTGATATCCTGATTTTTTTTGTTCATTACGAAAGATGAATGAGTGAATGTGCGTGACAATTTCTATTGTTAGTAACACAGTCAAAGTCACATGACAACACATCAAATAACGCAATTTATAAAACAAAACTTGAATTTAAAAGCCCATCCATTTCTGCACATTTTGATACATTACAAACGCATTTTTATCCTTAGGTATAACTTCTCTGAGCACTTGAAAAACATTCATAGAGAATACGTACAAAAGTGTTAAAATCACAAGAATTGTTGAGAGTTAAATTAAAATTTGTCAATTTCAGATACCTGCATGTCTCAAATCTACAAGTTCTGCTCATTATTTTGCTACTTAAATCACATTTCTACTCCAAAAAATGTGGATGTGACGTGTTTTTGAAGGTTGCATGTGTGGTTGAGGCCATTTTGATAAAATCACCTTTAAAGTTTTCAATGTGCATTGAGTAGTTTTTCTTTTAATCCTTAGCAACAGGAGGTTTAAATGTACCAATCTTTACCAATTTTGGCAAAGAACATATCGAACATGGGGGCACCTAAAGAGACCTGAAATTTCAACATTAGTTAACTTTTAACATATTTTGTTAATGTTACTAATCCCATGTTCTCAATTTAAAATGAGTAAAATTGATGCCAGATATGGTAAATGTGTTTTAAACATTTATTCAACTCTTCAGAGCATATCATCGTAAACACACCAAAGTTTAATGCTTGTAGACTTTGATATCCCAAAAATCTGAAAACACCCACAGACCCCCGCTGGCTGCTTTTGCCTGTATAACAGTAAACCAGCTCCAAGTCTCTGGTGAGATCAGGTCACATATTAGTGATAAAGCACTGTGTTTCAACAATGAGCATGTGCTGTCAGTATTCCAAGGGAAACAATTTCCCATCATCCCTTTGCCATTTGACGGTTTTGACTGTGGTTTTATTTTCAGAAAAAAATAGAAGGGAAATACAGACCATGACCATAATTTTTTACCCTGAAAGTTTAACAGCAGAATCTGAGGTCCAAATCCATAGGCATTATAGTAAAACTGTACAGGTGTAGAGGTCTGTATTAATGAACTGTGGGGCTGGACTTCAGACACAGATTGACCAAAGTATGTTTAATCTACAGACTTTTGTCTGATTACTATCCACCAGAAGTGGGCATGCATTGCATACTATTTTGCTGCTGCAGACATTACAATGAAACTGGTTTGTCTACAAAAATACAATGCCAATGATTTCAAGAAATCAAGTCTATGACATGTTTTTTTTGTTGACTGACAATACTTTGTGTGTGCGTGTGTGTGTGTGTGTGTGTGTGTGTGTGTGAGTATTTTTTGGTGGGTGAAGGGGAGGGAGATAATATACTAAATGATTAAGGGTTTAAATAACAGATTAAGATTAATTTTTTTACCTTTTTTGACACTTTTATATATATATATATATTTTGTTTGTTAATTTACTATCATGCTGTGCAGGTTAAAGTGTATCACATTTCACTTGCTGAATTTCAGTGCTGTTTTTTTGCATACTTATTTATCCACATGTGATCTCTTCTGCTGTACATTCCAGAAAATCAGATGCTTTTATTAGTTTTAAAAATAAAACTTTCATGGAAAACACACCAAATGTCTTTATCCTGCCTTTTGAGAATGGTCATAATCATTATCATTTTTGTGTGTGTGTGTGTGTGTGTGTGTGTGTGTGTGTGTGTGTTGTGTGTGTGTGTGTGACTGAATTCCACTTAGGGCATGTAGATGCGAAAGGTAAAGCCCCTTCTGCTGAGAAGCCAGAGGTAAAAGTTCTTTCCTTCTCTAACCAGAAGTAGGTCGGAATCATCCAGTCATCCATGCTTCTCCATCCTGTCTTCTAATTTCTACCTTCCCAATTCATTCAACTTCATTTTTTCTGATTTTCTTCAAATATAGAGTGGCATATGATAAAACAGTAAATTTGATTATACTTGCAATATAATGACTTGCATTTTATCCATAATATATATAAAAACAAGATTTGCTGCTTTGCACAGCAAAATACTCCCTATTATGTGCATAGCAATATTGTTAGTGACAGTGCAACTGTCAGTATCTGCTTACTGTGTTTACAGTTTGTCTGGTTATTAGTAATGGTACATCAACACACAAGTATTAAGTATTAAAGTTTTTAGTTTTTTTGCTTGTTTTTGTTTTAAAGTCAGATGTAAAAATAATAAAAATTAAAAAAAAAAATGTGGTCTGACAGCATTCAATCAAGTTCTAAATATCTGCTGTAGTCTTGACCTTAAACACAGCAATCCAATCTTTTCACAAGATACTCTGGCTTTCCATGATATCAGACTAAGTTTGGTAATGGAAGGGTCTGTAGTTCAGAAAATATGGTACAAACAGTACAACAATAATAATAATAGATTATTTATGCCCCCCCCCCCCCCCCCCCCCCCCCCCCCACCTAGAGCCCAGAGCACTTACAAAGACATAAGGATACACCCATTTCATCACACACAGTCATATCTGAACCATTTGAGCCCTCACCCTGACTGTGACCTTACAGATTGCAGAACAATCTTTTCCATAGTTTTCCAGTTCATGCCGATGCATCACCATATAAAGTTTGATTACAAAAGGTTCAGCAATTCAGAAGATGTGTCCAAACAGTCAGAACCTTTGCTGTGACCTAGAGCACAGGAATCCAATCTTTCAGACACTCTGGCTTATGACGACGTACCATCAAACTTAGTTGCAAAAGGACCAGCAATATGCCATTTGCCATGACCTTGACTTTGGGCAAAGACATGTTGTTTGTACTATTGACTGAGTGTCAGGATGGTCAGCTAGCGTTGTATGTAGAGTGTATGCAACAAAGATTCAAGGCATTAAGAGGATGTGTGTGGGTTTTTAATGCCTACAGGGTAACTGACTTAGCAGCATTTCTCATTCAATCCGTAGCATTTCTCGTTCAGTCCGTTGAGAATGAAGTCCCGATACAATCATGTGTGTGTGTGTGTGTGTGTGTGCTCACGCACGCGTGTGGTACAGCCATCTTCTGTGTAGATCACTGAAACTATACTAAACACAATCAAGACCATGTATGAATATATACATTTGACTCATTTCCGGAACTAGTGTGTGAAGTAAAACAACTGTACTTGTACACATGGGGCACACTGGCAGGGAAGTGTTATAAAACAGAATTAGTATTGCATTACCTTGGCTCTCCCGGCATGGTGCTCTCATCTTCTTCCTCATTGTCACTGCCTTCATATTCATACTCTGTTTCATGATCCTCTCCTGCACACAGTTTTTATAAATACACCTTATCTTAATCTTGCATAACACATATTTTGTATACTACAGTATCCACTCCAAACCTGTGTTATTGCACTATCAAATAAAAGATCCTGAACATTCTGCCAAAAGTGCAGGTCACAGGTTACAGCTTAACACAAAATCATGCACCCAACATATGTGGCTTCAAATAAAACTGTAAACTGGTGCATGGCTGTCTTGTGTATGCTGAAAATTTCACCTGGCACCAGCCATGTAACAACCAAACAGCACTTTAAGTACACCATTTTAGTGGATATTCAAAATGCACTGTGAAAGCAAGTCACTCATTCAGAGTTGAATACAACTAGAGCACAGTGAGTCTGCTTGGAGACAAAAAACAGCACTATATAAAAATGATCACTCAATCAACATGTGGCCAGTTACACAAAATTTAGTTACAAAAAGTCCCCCAGTAAGGTAAATGAGATTTCAGAGACAATGACACTGAAGAAAGTAATCCACAGTTTTCACATGTTATGGTTCTTGTTCAGACAGAAAATAAATTAGTTATTCTTGTCAGGCAACCCATCTTCATGATGAAATTGCCCAACTGGGTAAGTGGGTTTTTTTCCAACTGCAAGTCCCGTTCTCCCTTTCCCCACCCTTCTCCCTCTCTCTCTCTCTCGTTTTAATGCAGCAAACTGGTTTTATTTTTTCACACTTGTAAACATCAATAGCACAGGTCTGCAGAGCTATCTCCCTTGAGCATTCTTATTACCATTAGAAACAACATGCATTGTGATTGGCTGCTTTATTGTGGGTCAACCAATGAGAACACTTGTTGTTCACACTGTTGTGAGGTCCAGAAAAGTTGTAAGGTGGCTTGGGGGAAATTTGTCCAATCGCTCAGTTGGGGGAACTTCAGCACCCAAACACCTTGTGAACTGCACTCAGTACTATGCATCAACCCCTACAACTGAACTTTTCCAAACTGTAACATCAGCTTCATAATGGATCAGTCCACAAAGAAAACAACAAACAAGTGTTTGTTACAAGTAACATATGGGAAAACATGTCCTACTTTGGGAGCCTTGCTATTCGCTTGGCAACAAAACCACAGTGTGGGTTGTACAGAAAGTAAGTACTGACATACTGCTGGCCGATCTTGTTTATTTTGAAGTTTGGTGTTTGAAAAGTTTATCGATTTTGGTTTTACACATTAATTGAAAGCTGATGAATTGATATGCGTCACTTATTTTTAGCAAAAAACATTCACACAAAGTGTAAAGTAAATTTTCAAGGTGGATGAATTTCCCCCAACATAAATTATGCTTCGGGGAACTTTGCCCACACCACATGGGGAAAATTCACCCTTTTTGTTTACCCTTGCTTTTAGGCCTAATGCATTGCTAGGCCTAACATGAAGAAGAAGAAACAAACTGATAAACAGTAGCATCCAAAGAGGCAGTCGGAAATTCCTGGGACATTTTATACACCATAACTTGTAACAGATCACAAATATCATCCGAATCATCCAAACAGGGTCATACGAAGCAAATAAACCCAAAATTTGCAAGGAAAGTGTTTAATCATATTTGTGTCCTTTAGACACTTGATCTAGATCTAATTTCTGAGTAATGGTGCACACTTCCTGAGTGCTAATGTCAGCAAAACAATCAATCATGTACTGAGGACTTGCCCATTTACAGACTGAATCAGTGATTTTTGTGTGTGCAAATGTTGGCTTCATTCGCTAGATCTTATATGACCCTGTTTGACTCTTTGAGTGATTCTGATGATATTTGTGGCCCAAAATGGCATATAAAATGTCCCAGGAATTTCCGACAGTCTCCTTGGATATTACCAATAAACTATGAATGAAATGAAAGCACTTTGTCAACTCAGCTGAGGGACCAGAGTTAAGCTTTCAGAAATAAAGCATGTGTTGGTCGGGTTTACGCTGCAGAGTTTACTCCAGGTGTTCCATGTTTATGCTGAAAAAGTTCACATTCAGTCTTTCTAAAAACACCGAACTTCCTACTAGTTTGGATGTCTTTCTTAGCCTTTTCCTTTCATTGCGTGTGTTCTCTTTACATTTGGATGAAGTTCCCCGGAGATGCTGGACAAAGTTCCCCCAACACGGTCGAAATTCCCCGGAATCAAATACATCACAAAATGAATGTTTTCTTTCATATTCATGAGATTAACATGGGTAACTGTGTTGTACACTAGTCTGCGACTGATTGAATGGCAGACTGATGTGTGAACAGAAGCTGACAAATGGAATTAATGAGGTGGAGTTCAGAATTGGCTGAGCGTACCAGATTGGAGATGCGAGTTTTCATGGTTAAGTGACAATCAATGTTTCTGACAGTCTGACATGTGAACAGATGCAATACACACAGAGTCTGGGAAGCAGGAAGAGAGAGACCTAGACTTTCTACCAGAGGATACCATCATTGCTTTGGTCTTGTCGTCAGTGAGTTTAATCAGCCTCACCTTTTCGGTTTTTCTTGTGCCTGTCAATGTGATCTTTAAGCTGGATGCGAGTCTGTCGTTCAGTAGGCTGATCTCTGATAAAAGGATGTTTCAGCAGTTGTTCTGTGTTGGGCCTTGCTGTGTAGTCCTTTATCAAACAGGACTCCACAAAGTTGTGCAGCTTGCTTGACCTAAAACAATATTTTAAAAGACAACTGATTTTCCATGAAACAAAAAATCATAAAAAATCAACTAAAGTCCCCAGTGGTTTTCTCTGATCAGTTAATTTAAGGGATTAATTATACACAACCCACAGTGGTTTTCTGTAATCAGTTAACCTAAGGGATTAATTATGCACATGCTATCATTTATAGTAGTAAATCCTCATTAAGACAGTTTTTCTTTTGCAGACAAAGGGATGCAAATATCCCTCACAGTACTCTACAATAAATATCTGTGGTGAATGTTTTGATGATCAGAGCTCAGAAGCTGTGTGAAAGTCGAGGTGGACGTCCTGGGCTCCTGTCCCTAATAAACCTATGGTTTCTGTGGACTTAAAGCAACACTTCAACCAACTTGTTTTGATGGTCCAAGCAAATAACATTTGTACCAACTCTTTCCCTAAAAAGACTGCCAGCCTGGCTTTCCCCTGCATATGTGCTTCGGGCTCACATCAGGTGGAAGTGCCTTACAAATACTCTTCTATTTTCAAATGTGTGTATGTGTGTGCGCGTGTGCATCTTTTGCATAATTATGCTTGAACACTTGTTGATATATACATATTTATTTTTTGGGATAACATTTTTCATCTCAATGTACATTATGTGTGTATGCTTGTTCAGCGCTTTGAGCCGCAGGGTAGGCGCTTTACAAATTTCCATTATTATTATTATTTTACATTACATTACACATGCCTGCAGCATCATGATGCTGAAAGGTACAAGTTTCCATATTTTTCTTTTTAACTACAATCTGGAAACTACTTTTTGAGTTACACTGTTATCACCAGAAAGGAAATAAAAACAAACAAAATAATTAATAAATAAAGTACCTTGGACACAAGTACATAAATATGGCATTATCATCAAGAAAAATATTTTTGTGTGCCCAACAGTTAACTACATAAACATGGCAAACAAGGTTTTGTCACCTTGCATGACAAAATATTCTATGTTAAGTGCCAAGATAATGTAAGTCACTCTTATTGTCAGTGTACTATATCCCACTTTGTTTGCACTAGGTCTGGTTATTAGTAACAGCACATCCACACACCTAGTTTGGTTGCAAGAGATATCAGTGATGTGGAAAATATAGGATTCAGAAACATTCAGTAAAGTTCTCAACCATCACTGTGACCCTGATCTTGAACACAGCAATCCAGTCTTTTTACAAGACAACCTGGCTTATGATGAACAAATGGCATACCACCAACATAGGTTTGGTTCTAAAACAAACAGCAGCTCTCAAGATAAAGTTTTTTTTATTACATGAGCCCTGATTATGACCTTGACCTTCGTGACAGCAAAATAATCTTTTCTCAAAGCACTCTGGTTCATGATGATGCATCATCACACTAAGTTTGGCTACAAAAGGTTAAAAAGTTCAGTAGATATTATATGGACAAACATTAAATTAAGTTTTCAACCTTCACTGTGACCTTGACTGTGGACACATCCAAGCAATCTTTTTTGCAACAGAGTCCGTCTTATGATGATGTACCACCAACCTTGGTAGCAAAAGGATTAGAAATCCAGAAGATATTATAGAAACAGTCTTAGTTTTATTGTATTAACCCTGTGACCCTGACCAATTTTTTGGCATGATTTTATGGTCACAAAAGGTACAGCAGTTCAGAAGACATGATCCAAACAAAAATTAAATGAAATTTTGACCACTCACCATCACCTTCACCTAGAACACAACAACCCAATATTTTCACTGGACATTTTGGTTTATCTACTATCAAACTAAGTTTTTATGCAGCAGAGTCATTTGTTCACAATATGAGGCTGTGCTCAGGTGGTGCTGAGAAAGTGAACATTAAAATGAAAAATAACAGCAGAAAAGTCATTTTGCAAGTAGCACCATTTAAAAGATTAGCCTTTTTTGTATACATTTCAGGTTTTAAAAAGATAACTTGATAAAACGAGCCTGAGAAAAAGACATTTACAGATGGACACTGTTTAATTTAATCTTTGAATTTAATAAATGCCACCAGTCTGTGGAGAAAATAAACATCCATCAGTCATGACAAGACAGTACAACTCAAAACTTTTTTTTTTTTAATTTTTAATTATTACTGCATATTCAAAATTGTAACACTGATATCCTGTGTTACATTCAACAGACTGCCACTGTAACATTTTTTAATTTAAAAAAAAATGAAACACAGGATTCATTCAAAAAGAGGATGTGTTTATTAGTATTAAGCAAAGTTGTTTCTATGACTGCAGCATGAAATAAGGTCATCAAAGATACTTTTAGCATTTTATCTGGTGGATGTAACAATTATTGGATGGACACAACATTTCCCATACTCACAATGGACTAGTCAATCTACGGCCAAATGAGGTATAAAATGAAAAAGTCAGCAACATAAGTTTTTTGAGCTGTGTTACACTTGGGTATGCCCACAAAGTATCATGTATAAAATACGACACATAATTCCTAATCCTACTTGGAGAAAACGAGGTCGCATGACGTAATACAACCATTGTACCTTTTCTGATGACAGATGAGGCATAACTTTCAAAATATCTTCAAAACCTACCAAATACGTACATCAAACAAAAGCTGATGTTTTGTTTTCTTAGTGTGCGTATTTTCAAGCAGAAATAGACAGCCAATGTAGAGCTAAGACATCATTCATTGCATGATGTTCTGACGTGTGCCTAACAAAATGGAGCAAAGAAAGGAACTCATTGGTTTCTACTTATTTATGAGGATGGAGACCATCCTGTCAAACGTCATGAGGAATTGACAGTTTTACAGCGAGCTTGGTATTGCAGATTGTAATGTGACACTACCGTGACGCCAAAGAACTGCTGACACCTGAACAGCAATGAACGGCAATGGCAGGCGAGCCCCGTGCATAGCAAAATATTTTGTCACCACTGAATACTGATGCGTGTGTGTGTGTGTGTGTGTGTGTGTGTGTGTGTGTGTGTGATCAAAAGCTGACACTACAAGATCGGAATTTGGCATGAACGCACAAGATGAACGAGTCTGTATTTCTTACAAACACTTATTACAAGCAGACCTGACTGCCGCCAGAATGCTGACAATGTATGTAATGGATCATCCACCTTCAGCGTTGTTCTTTCCTATATCCTGTCAGTTAACATAATTATGTCAAATTAAACTGGTGCTCTAGGCTGAAAACCATTCTGTCTAGGCTTGGGTAATCATTTCCCCCCAAAACAAACAAACAAACAAACAAAAATCGACACACCTGACCACCCGACCGGCTAAAAAACAGGTTTCTAGCATTCACTTCAGAAGAGTGAGTATTGCCTATGTGTCATTCTACTCTTGTAATTGCCCTGGTTGTCGGTTCTCTGTGCTGTTCAGGTATGCACATGGTGGTGTGGATCGCAGCTTCTGTGTGCTCTGTTATTCTACCAATCCACGACCATGGGTAATGTTCTCATGTTCTAACACTCATCAACAATACCCGATCTGCAAGTCCTTGAATCTGCCACAATCAATGAACTTGCGGAGAATGTCCATCATTTCCATGTTCTGGGAACCATAGTTTAGCAGTACAATGATCATCCAATTCTTATTATACATGGTCCACCTTGACCTTGACTGAAAATTTTGGTGCAGCATCTGCACCAATATGGTTTGATGAAATTGTAGTCTATTGTGGCAGTATAAACTGTGCATTCTTTAGGCCGAATCTTGTGGAGAGATTTGTTCCTCTTTCTGATCAATATCCAACTCGTCGTTTCTGTGTAATGTGCTCAGAATACTAGTGATGATCAACGGCAAGTGGCTCGTTCTGTTCACTTCAACCTGAACGCCAACCTGCCTGTGGCAGAGGCAGATAGGCTAACTGCTTTCGGGGTGTTCATGGCACCGACAGCAGCATCAAGGAAACTGCATAAAACTTAAAGCTAAAAAGCGACCACAAACACAATTCTTTACGCACATTTTAGAAAGAGAAATGTCGCACGCCAACAACAGAAGTTTCTGAGAAGCTTCAGTCAGTCAAAACGCTTCAACTAATATCCACACGAAAAACTTGAAAAGAGACTCCCTTGCTTGCTCCACAAACTAAAGCTGGGCAACGGAACGAAAGACAGCTGGTTTTTAAACAAAACCGTTAAAATAATTCATGACACACCCCTACTGATGACGAAAGGCATCTGCAGCTGCAATCAAATGAAGCAAATAGCATTTACTTGAATGCTAACATCAGACTTAAATCATAATGCGATACACTGAAAGAAATTACATTAATCAGACTTGAATGATAGTGCATTTCACCTGTCAGCATCGTACCTCATGGTGGTCAGACGGAAAGTTTGTGATGAACACACCCGCTTACTGCGGAACCCTTCACTACTTTTTTCAAGCAGACCAGTCATGCCAACTTTGCAAGAATTGTGACTAGAATGTGTTACCATACTTTCTACAAAGCAGATTCAAAGATAAACACTGTACTTGTGCAACAATAAAATCATCTGCTACAGCCAGTTGGTAAATCAGCAAGGACTGTCAATCACTTACAAAGACGAACCACTCGTCCTGTGCGATCTCAGCAGTCTATAACTTTATTCCAGCTCAATGCATAACAGAGCCGAACTCCACAAACTATCAACACTGTTCAAGCATTGACAAATCTGCTGTTTTGTTCTGGATAATCTACCAAATGCACATTTAGGTCAACATGCTTTCAGAATGTTACGTAAAATACCAGAAGCTAAAGAATAATTATGACGTATTGTGGCTATTTTTGTGACATCCAGTGCGAGAGACACAGAAACAAAAGACAATCTACTTACCACAGGCCAACATGGTCTGAATATTACGATGAGAAATCTTTACAGCTTCAAATCGAAAATTATACATGTTCTACTAGGCTTTGGTTGGCCTATTTTATATGTGACAATAAGCATACTTTTGGGAAGCAAATGCCACCAGATCTGGCCATGTTGCTTGCTTTCTTAATCAAAACAGTAGATTGACTAGACAACAATACACACTTTATAGGATAACACTGCTGATTCCCCTACACAGTAACATAATGTTATCAGCTGATTTATTAGTGGTTTTCATGACTGCAGCACCAAACAAGTTGCTTGTAATTTTGTCAAAGGCCCTGTTTAAGCATTTTGCGTGTTGGATGTGGTGGACACAATATTTACTTTGCAAAGTTTGAAAGCCTTCCTGTAAAGTACACAGCCAATAAAATCTGAGTTAATTTTCCTACAACTGGCACATTGCTGTAAATACTGAACAAGGCTGAAACCATTATTTAAATTAATGCACTGTTGGATGCAACACATATCAAAGGACACAATGGAGTATGCAACACTGGATAGTAAGTATGTGACTTAGAAAACGTGCCAAGTTGCCATTATTGTTCTTTCACTGACAAAACAGAAAACTATTTTGAATTACAAGTGTACATTCACCCCTGCTGACAACAGGTAAAGTTCAGTTACAAAAGACATTGACTTGGCGTTCAAGATTCACCACCTGGAATAACAATTGTAGCACATTATGCCAGTAGGCTCCAATGTCATAGCCACAACCCCATCCAAGCTCCAGGATTATCCAAGTGCTAAGGTATTGGGTGATTCAGGAGGGGTTGTTAACTCCCTTGACTTTTGCCCGGCACTGCTTAAGTCCCTTGGCTACTTTTACTTCCGGTGCGTACTTTCTTCACAATGGAAGGCGGTGACAATGAATTTGTGAATTTTACACTGCCAACTTTAAAGGCATTTTTGGAGGCCCGTAGTCATAATGTTTCTGGCAATAAGCAATAACGCTGCTCGTGCTATAGGATGTCCCAAAACGCATTTTTTCTACGAACTTGCAATCTTCTGGTCAGCCAAAAAACGATGCAAAGACACTTTTTTTCCACCCTCCATCCCCTTTCCCTGGTATTTTTTACAACTGCAACAGTATTGGCATTTGTACTGCTTCACAATTCTAGGCTCAATTTCCACTGCTATACACAGCGTAAAGCAACGCCTACTCAGAAATCAGCCCGGAAGTGCACTGCGACCTCTCGCAACTTCTTGCACGAAAGATTACAAAGCGCATTCACTCAAGCAAACCAGCTTCGCTGAATCGCCCAATATGAAAGCTATCCTCTGACTCATAACTTCTGGAACATGATTGTGAGTATGCCTTCTGAGTATTGTGACCGCTGTTCTGTCTCTGACTGTCTGTGCTGCCATTCCCCTGCCAACACTCAGTGTGTGCCACAGTTACCAGCAACATGGCAGACACTGACAGCTGGCAGTGTGAACCAGTGTTTGTGACTGCGAGAGCACTGCCGTCGCTGCACGAGCTGCTGGACACTATTGACATGTTTAGGGCAGCCAAAAATACAAGCGGCAGGGGCTCCCTTAGTGGGGCTCAGCACATATGAGGGCTGTTGAGAATCTACCCTTGTAGGAAAGAAGCCAGGAACAAACTGCTCCTAGAAGGCATGCATTTGTGGAGAGTGCAAGTGTCACTGCTCCCCATAAAACCTGTTCACCTTACAAGACCAAAACAGTGAGAAATCAGCTACAAAACTGTGGGTGGGAAATTTCCCACCGAGTGTAGATAATAATGTCACCAAAACAGCACTTAAAAAGCAGAGTAGTGAAATGTGGTCTACGTTGAGAAAAGAACTGCCCAGGACAAAAATGAAAAAATGACCAACTGGGAAATGGGCCAGCGGTTCATCTTTACACAGTCCATGATATGAAAAGGGAATGAAGAGAAAATATATTCCATATACAAGGAACAAATCGAAATAACTGTCTAGTGATCTTGATAAGTTAAAAAATTATGCGTGAAGTAATGGAGTTGGTGAAAAAAACAGAATACTTATAATCAAACTAAAGATCAGTAATGCAGTCCACACATTTGTTAACTGCTATGCACCGAACACAACCATGGACAAAGTAAACTTTTTACATCAACTCAAAGACGAGATACAGGGAACAGAAACAGACTCCTTATGGGTAGCCAGCAATTCAACGTCGCTTTAGAGAAGACAAATAATATTGCAGGAGGCCTCATAAAAGCACACTCAAATAAATGCTCACAAACTTAAGACATCCACGACATCTGGACAACAAACCATCCAGGAAAAAAATGTGTGTACTCACACGTGGTCTAAACCAACACCATTCACTGCAAGAAGAATAGATTACATTTTTGGGGACACAACATCTCTCACTAAAATCATAAATACCAGCACAGGTTTTCCACATTCCGACCAAACTTGTCAAAGTTAAAATTAACATAAACATAAAAAGCTTCAAGGGAGGCCCAGGATACTGGAAGTTTAATTCTTCATTACTGTCAGAAGCAGATTTTGTGGTGGACATAATCATCAACACACACCTCAGTATCAAAATAACAATCTGGAAATAAAACGGGAAATGCTTAAAGCAAAATTTAAGCTTTCTGCATAGAATATACACACAACCAGTCTAAAAATAGAGAATACTGAAAGCACAAACTGTGGCAAGAACTAAATGAATCGGACCACAAACTGGCAACAGAGCCCCAGAATGGACAACTGCAAAGAGACCTCCAAGAAATAAAACAAGCACAAGGAGCGCAAGTCCAATCCAGAGCTAAATGGATTGAAGACAAAGAGAAGGAAAAAAAATACTCCCTCAGGTTAGAAAAACATCAAAGTTCTAACACCATATCCTACTTGCAAATTGGAGACCATTACATGGACAACCCGACCGAGATCCCAGATAAAATTAAATATTTTTATGAAAATCTTTACAAACACGGCAAGGAGGGGGGTGGGGTCTGCACAAAGGGAGTGGGTATTTAATTGTCATTGATGGACAAAAGGGCGGGAGAGCATGGAAAATTCCTGAGCAGAGTGGATTTTATGATGGGAAGAGAGGGAGGGAGGAGTGCACATGTGATAACGAGGGAAGACAATGGACTGGACAGTCTGGAAGTGGTGAGCAGCAGATGCGGCGGTAACCGAGCAAGAGCGACTTTTTGTTTGTATTGTGCATTGAATGTAATCACAGATTCATACAGCTTCTCCTATTCATCTTGGTGTATGGGGCTACCAAGTGAAGTCACTGCAATTCTGGACAAAGAATGGTTCACCTTTCTAGTATCGCTGAAGCAGCCACTGAGGATGACATAAAAGAACTCAATCTGTGGTCTCCATGTCTTGCTTCATGAAGCCCTAAAAGAACTGCAACATGAGCATGGAGGTGGACCCTTGCGCAGTGGTCCTGTGAGGGCGGGGCATAAAGGCACACTCGACGACTGTCTGGGCTTACAGGATCATCCCAATGCAAACACCAGTGCAGCACCATTCGGTACAGGTGAGGCAGCACTCAAAATTGTTGATTTTGTGCCTCTGCTACGGTGGCAGAGGAAGAGGTAGCCCTGGGGGAAGGGTTACCTTGAAACTTCAAAGTAAACTCAAGCTTGAGAAGGGTTTCCCCAGCCCTCTGGATCCTAGCCAATGCCAGAATCATGAGAGCACACATGAAAAGGCCTGACTTTGACCTGGACAAATACGTCAACTACATTGAAATGATCGGCAAACTGGCTACGCGCTACACCTGGCAGTCAGTGCTGATGTTTCATGCCGAGTACCGGCAGCGTCAGGCAGCACACAAGTCCACGTGGGGTGACCAGGCCCAACATCTGTCAGTGGTGATCCTGTGCGATCGTCCCATTCACACAATACCCCTGCAGAGACCAGCTAGCGGCAGTGGGCAGTGTCAACAACTCATGGGCCCATCCGGCAAGGAGGTTTGCCTCCAGTACAATATGGTTCCCAATGTCTTTTCAACCATGTGTGTTCTTTGTGCAGAAAGGACCACCCCTTCCGTGACCACGTAGCAGCGACACCCAGTAGCAACAGTTCAGCACAGAGGTCAGCGCAGCAAACTGTCCACCCTGAGGTAGGCCCCACCCACTGTTACAACAGTCCATTTCATCCTAGGGGCCCTCACCATTGTGACTTCTTAGGCATTAGGCATCGATCAGTGCTAACTTTCAGTTTGGCAACATGAACTGCAAAATGATACAGACATAGAGTTCTTGATAGATGGCACAGGTTCAGAATCATAGACATACAGAGCAAGGTTGTACTGGTTGAACAGAATAACCACAGATAAGCTATCATGCACAAAGCTGCTGTTGAGAAAGAGTTGGTAGATCATCAGATACATAAAGGTCATTATATTGTAGCACTGAGTTGGTAGATCATATAAATAAAGGCCATTCTACTGTAGCATCAGAAAAAACATCAGTAATCAGCGCCTTGGCTGCCATTCCCAAAGATGATAACAGTATCAGGATTATTCATGATGGGGAGCGAGTAGTGAAAGTTTAAATAGAGAAACAGTCCCATTCAGCAATAGAGAAACAGGCCCATTCAGCAGCTTGACAACCAAAATGATCAGAAACATCTTTGACAAACTGAAAAATCATGACATATGTGCTGCTAAGTTTAGGAAACAAAAAAATGAATGTGAATATATTGAAGATTATTTTAGCACAACACATAAAAAAAAGCACTAAAGAATCACAGCTCAGATTGCTCCATTTCAAATTTATTCAGAATATATACCCAACAAACATTTTATTAAACAAGATGGGTCTAGCGACAACAAATAAATGCCCCTGGTCTACAGAAATAGATTATATTAAATATGCAATCAATGCATTAAACTTGAAAACTTCTGGAGAAATGTCAAACAATATATTTTAATCAACTATGACTGATGCTTGGAAATAAACGAAAAGGTAGCCCTTTTCATGTCAAAAGCAGAAACAGAGGATGCCGAGATAAGGCAAATGTAAAAACAACAACTTGACATTCAAAGTGGAACTGAAAATGAGAAGCCAAAAAATTTAAATAACTATCACAGACAGACAGAGACAGAGAGAGTGGGCGGGGAGAGAGAGAGAGAACTTGAACTCGAAAACTTTAGGGCGGGAGGGAGAGAGAGAGAGAGAGAGAGAGAGAGAGAGAGAGAGAGAGAGAGAGAGAGAGAGAGAGAGAGAGAGAGAGCTCGAATTCAAAAACTTTATTTTACAAGGATTGTAGTTTAGGTTCAGTCAAAAACCTAGTCCTTGCTAAGCTACTGATGAGCAGATATCAAATTACAGGCATTATTTATATACATATAGGCATGAATGAGTGAGTGAAACGTTATACATGAGAATTTCCACACAAACATAGCATGTTCACAGTGCCAGATGAACACATGCCATACATCATTCAGTTACATATTATGAGCATACAACCAGCAAAAAAAGCAGCAGAATATCTGATCAGTTCATAATTATGATTAGTATTGGAAAAGAAAACAGAAGCAGTCAATGCTTATCTTATAAAGAACAGTAAGGGAGAGGGAGTGGGAGAAGAAAAAAAGGGCGGGGGAGGGGGAGGGAGGGGCAGGGTGGGGGTGCACTCTCACAAGCAGTCAGAGACAGAGAGAGACCTTTCACTTCAAATTAAGTGAACACTCTTTGGCCAATATTTCAAATTAAGTGAACACTCTTTGGCCAATATTACATCAACTACAAATTTAGTTTTAATGCATGATATGATATTGTCCATCCCTCAACAACTGTACTTCATAAAAAAGTAACAATAATGAACTGGAAAAGACATTCTACCAATAAGACAGGACTGCACCTAGCGGAATGGATAAATAGAAACATGGAAGGATAATGCATGAACAAGGAAACTGTCCATTCAGTTCCAGAAAAAAAGCATGTACACAAACACAATACAATCATATTCAGTCACAAAAGAAAGAACCAATGAAGATGGCCTGGTAAACCACAGAAAAAAAGAGGGGAAAAAAATAAAACAAATATGACCAAAAAGAGAGAGAAAGAAGTGGAAACATCAAGGCCTGCATGTAACAGGTTCAAAAAGAGATAACAAAAACAAACAAAACTTTAACACATTATAAGTGACCTGAAACAGTAATGCAAAATCTGGAACCTGATGACAAAGCACAGGGAATTTCCCATGTCAACACTACTTCTTCCCATCCTAATCAATTTAAAAGATTTGTTTCAGGTGAGTTGACAGTTCAGCGCTGAGACAGATCGTTATTCCTCTGTTGTTCCTAAGTACTGCAGTGCTTCCCCGGAAGACTCTGGCATCATGCTCTACTAATGTTGTCCCTGCTGTGTCATGAAAAACACCTGTACTTCCCCTTCTGGAGCATCAACCTCTTTAACCTGAAAACAAACATGCATGTACACAAAACAAGGCAATATAAGTTTATAACAACTGTTTTTAAGAACAAGTGTCTCCATGTTTATAGGTATGCATCTCTGTACACAAAAATATAAGGATTGTGTGTATGTAGGCATGTGGGGGGTGAGGGGTGCATGTACATGTGTGCATGTGTGTGTGATCTGACTTTCCCCAGAATAGACATTTACATCAATATGTAATATTACTAACATATAGTAGTAGTACTGTAATTGAGACATAATGACACAAATACCAGGATACACCCTCCTTTTTAAATTTCTATCTATTTGGTCCCCCCCCCCCCCCCCCCCCACCATTGTGCCACAGTGTATTCTATTTTGTGTTGTATGCATTTTCTTTCTTCACGTGGCATATTCATAGTGAATTGTCACAAGAGTTATAAAAAGACTATTCTGGCCCCCTGTTCAAGGTTCCAGGTGAGATCAAAAGATCAAGAGATCTTAGAGGAGGGAGGTGGAGCTGGACCTTCAAGTTAGCCCAGAAGAGATCATGAGTAGGGAGGTGGAGCTGGACTGCGAAAGTTGGAATTCTTTCGCTTCGAGTTGTTCATGTTGTTCGTCGACAGCAGTGCAACAGTCATTGTCTTTGTGACTCTGCCCAAACACAGCAGCTGAAACAGCAATTGCGCAGTGCACAAGTCGCTGGGCAATGGCGAGAGGACACCGCCTTAACACTTCAATTGTTCTGGCGGTGGTCCACGGTCTCTTTCGGGCAATGTCCAAGGTCGAGCCTTCACTCTTTTGTCCCCTTCCCCCCCTGTCCCCGTCCCTAATAAGCCTCCTCATTTCCGTGGACGTAAAGCAACATAGAAGAAGAAGAAAAAAAGCCCCCTGTTTATTTCTAAAACTTCAAAACCCATATGTAATAATAATAATAAATAACTTTTGTATAGCGCTATTCTCTGGTGTACCCAAACTCAATGCGCTTTACAACATTCTCCAACATTTTCTAAGTTTCACAAACATAATACATATAATTAGATCAACTAGCAATGTGTAATATACAAGTACATGTACCATATGAGAAGCAGCAATATATAAAAAAAATGAATCATTATATTACTACCTACCCTTAATTCCATCTCTCCCAGGCCCCACCCCCGCCCCCAACTCACACACACACACACACACACACGCGAATATGAAACAGGTAGCGGTTGGCATGTACAAATCAATCAGAAGGCTTATGTACCTGGCAAACATACTCCTTCCCATCTTCCTACACCAGGATGTAGAACAAGAAGTCTTCAGGCTGCGGGAACCTGAAACATACAAAGCAACAAAGAACAACACTACATCTCTTAAGAAATTCTATTCTGGCTTTCACTAGTTTCAGCACACACTTTAGAGTGCTAGAATTAGAATCAAAAATAGGAAGAAAAAATCTGAAACAAGAATGACTGCGAGCATTCTAAAACAAGATCCAAACATATAAAAGGTTCAAAAGAGCGCCATTTATTAGGACAAAACACATCATGCAACGTTTGGGGGTAATCCCCTTTATCAAGCTACAAAATGACACTTAAACAACAGTTAAATGGTGAAAAACAATGAAAAATGAGATGGGGAGCTAAACCACTGACCTGTTTTTGTCTCATCCGATGCTTGCAAGAATGTTGGCATGACAATGATGTGTAATAGGTGTGATGTAATAAATATTATATGATGTAAAACTCAAATGGCACAGAAAAGTGACAGAGAGAAATTGGGCAGGGGGGGAAGAGCTGAACTTTGGCATATGGATTAATGGGAAAGTGAAACCCTCATCAAAATTAATAGGGTTCTGTCTGCGTCCGACTCGTGGTTTTTTCTCCCCAGGTACTCTGGTTTTCCCATTCATCCCCCCAATTAAACTGTACTCCAAAGCTCAGCTCACACTCTCTCCTCCCCTCACCTTTCTCTCTGTCACTCTTCTGTGCCATGCCATACCTTTATTACATCACACCTATAACATGTCATTGTCATGCCAACATTCTTCCAAGCACTGAACAAAACAAAAACAGATAAGTCATTTAGCTCCCCATCTCATTTTTCATTGTTTTTGCACCATTTAACTGTTGTTTAAGATCCGTTTTGTAGCTTGATAAAGGGGATTACCCTGAACATTCGCATGTTGTGTTTGTCCTAATAAATACTGTTCTAAAAAACTGAACGGCCTGGGAAGATTTTGTTGTTGTTATGAAACTGGGGGGGGGGGGGGGGGGGGGGGGGTTGCAAAATTTGTATAAATAGATAATTTATGCTATGCATTTTTTTCAACTCTAAGTTCACATCACAGACAGCAATAATAAACCTGAAGAGTTGCAGAAATGTATTGAGGAATAAGTATTTGTGTCAAGGCATCATGCCATTCTGATGGACTGAACAATTTTTTAAAAACACTGTCCGACAATGGCAAATAAACTCTGGAACATGTGCCATCATACACACAGGTATTTTCACCAGTATGAAGTGAACACTTGAATGTATACTTTTTTCTTTGAGTTGAAACACTAACAAAAAACTAGGTTTGTCTAATTGAAACTTGGACATTACTGTGCAAAAATCAGTCACTATCGATCAAAAAACTGACCTGTGTCATCCAAGAAACAGTTGGCTATCGAACTATGGCCACAGTTTGAATTAGGCACACTGCCGACCGTAACACATTGATTAATGATCAGTTCACTTATAATTACAAACAAAAATGCAAAAGTAACATTACATCAATGAAAAGCAACCATTTAATCTGTCAAACACAACACTTTGTGTCAATTGCAAAGGTACAAAGGTACATTACCTAACTGAAACATCATTTACTCACCACTCCTTGTTGGCACCATGTTTGAAGACAGTCGATGCAAGGCGTTGTGGGTAAACATGGCCACACTTAGTACAACAAGACTGCTGTCACAAAATTGATGCTTATCTCCAGGATCGGCAAATTTTCGATCATTACGGTCTGACCAGGCCAAAACTTGAAACTTTAAACTTGAAAAAGGTAATTACGAATGGAATCCAAGGCTTTGATGATCACTGCTTATGACTAAACACCGATTTCAGCAACAATTTCTCTGATTAAACACACACAAGTCTGCAGTGAATAGTAGCAGACAAACATTTTTGGCAGCATTGGAAACGGACCAGACACATTTCAATTGATATAAACATATTTTTTATTTCAATTATTCAAAGTTTACAAGAAGTTATGAGCTGTTTTCACAAGAATTAAAACACTTTGACTGTGTCATGTCAGGCAACAAAAGGAAAATTGCCTGAAGGAGGAAATGTAAACTAAAAATCAAACTCAAATGATGCACCCAAAGCGACCACCCATCCTCTGCCGATTTCTTGCTTGGACTTGGTGTAAATTTTCATATATTATTATCTCTTTCGGATAAGGTTAAGTTTGTTCAAAGAAAACTTGAACCTGAAGAAGCATTTACATCCAAAACATAGAGGGTCCAGGCAAAGCAGGTTTTGGCACAGGCTCATATACAGAAGCCATCACTGTGACACTGAAGAGAGCAACCTAAATTTTTGTATTGAGACTCCATCCACAACGATGCACCGCCATACCAAAATTTCATAACAAAAGGCTGAGCAGTTCAGAAGCTATGATCTAAACAAACATTGAATGAAATTTTAAATGTTCAAAGTGACCTTGAACACAGTGACCTGATACCCTCATTGGACTCTTTGGCTTATTATGATCTACTATCATGCTAAGTTTGGTCGCAAAAGTCATTAGTTGAGAAAATATAGTAGAAACAGTCATATTTTATTATAAAACCCCTCGCTGTGACCTTGACCTTGAAGATAGGCACCTCTTCTTTTTTTCTTCTTTCACAAGACATTCTGGTCCAGGATGACGCAACAGGGGAAGTAATTGTTCTTTCATTAAATTCAGAAATTTTTGTTAAATTTCTGAGTTGAAACTTTGAATGCACTGTCCCTTTTTTTCCTATGACCTTTTGTCACTGGCTCATATGCACTACGCAACACAATCTAAAGAAATGTATATATGTAGCATTCAGAGCTGCATAAAATACACACTGTTAATGGGATCCCTGTCAAAATAAGGGAAATCAAGCCCCCCTCCCACCCCACCCCTCCCTTCTGACAATTTTGTAAACCTCCACCCAAAGTGAACATTAATTCTACCCCCTGAATCACCAACACTACTGAAAAAAAGATTCTCCAGGCTGCTTCAGCAATTCAATATCCTTCTATGCCTATGCTTTGTACCTACACTTCTTATTGCAAAAGCTACAATCATGCTGAACAATATCATAATGGCCAGTACCAAGTTACCAAAACTGCATATGTGCAGAAGCAAACTTGACCTTTCCAAAAACTATTTAACTGAGTATATGTGCAGAAGCAGCTCAACCTGCAACCTAATCAGCATAGCAGACCAACAAGATCAAAGTACATTTAAAAAAAGGCATTTTTATTTATTTAACAGGACATGTGCTTTTTCAAAATGCTTTTTCAAGTAACACACAGACAGATAATACAGCAACAAACAAATGATAGGAAAGAAATTTAATTTCCTTAGCTTTCAGTTGAGTTGATGAAATTTTACACATGAAAATTACTCAACAGGCAGTGTTAGCCTGTAGCACTGACCTACCACAAGATGTAATAAGTTTACAAATTGTTGTAATAGCAAGCTGATTATTTTGCATGACACCCAAGCTCACTATCATGCATCATATGCAAAGTTTGGTTACAAAAGTTTCTGCTTTTCAGAAGCTATCCTCTGAACGAAGTGGGGTAGAGACACAGACAGCAGGACAGATGGACACAGTAATTTCAGTTCCCCCCCCCCCCCCCCCCCCCCCCCCCCCCCCCCCCCCCCCCCCCAATACACGGGGAAAATCACCTTCAATAAAATTTAAACTAAAACATTACTATTAGGTAGTCCAAAGTGATTTTGAAAATCAATAGTTGACTATCACACTTTACATATTTGCATAGACCTTCTTTATCTGATTTCAGTGATACCAATTTTATGTTGATCACTTGAGTAGTTCCGAAGTTATGATTTTTTAAATATTTACTTTTTTGCCCCAATTTGCCCACAAAATGCAAATTAGAGAAATCCGGACATTTAAGGTCCCACCTGGAAGATATTTTGCATATAACCTGTTTAATATTTAGGAATCTCATTCTCAACAGTACAAATAATAGGCCCAATTTTTTGTAGACCTTCATTTTGATTATTCTCCCAGATATTTCACATCAAACTTGCTAAATTCATTTTTAAAAATGCCATCCGTCAATCTTAAAAATGGTTTAAAAAATCATAACTCCTCTTCTACTTGTCGTATCACCTTACTTTTTGTACCAAAATAACCACAGTTAAGAACTCTACATGATGCCATACTTTTCTGATTGATCACAGAGAAAATTTAAAAGTCCATTTTTTTCAGGGTGACCTTGCATCACCTTACAGCCCCGTTTCAAGGGCATATATGCGGAAGCGATGTCCCCCAAATCCTCTGTCTCCAACATCCTGGAATTGTTACTAACTGGATTGACTTCAAACCCCCATTTCAAAACAAAGTGCACAGCAGTCTTGGCTATGTCTTCTTTTTGCACCTAATATATGACTTAGTGCCAAAAGGTGCGCAAATGGGGGGTCCGAGTTTTGAATGTCAATAAAATCTGTTTCAAACATTTTGTCTTGTTGCTGCTTTGTGTGTGCGTTCATAATTGGTCAGTATTACAGTGGAAACAATATGAGCTCCAAATCTGGAGCAGCTGGAGAAATAAAAAAAATTGAAAGTGAAAAGCACCACGAAATTCGACCCCTGAAAACGGACACACTCACAGTCAGTGCTTTCGATGCTTTCATTCACGTACATGACGAATCAAAACATTACCTCAGTCACCGATTTGCACAGAGGAGATATCGATTTACACAGTGCATATAAAATCGATTATCACTAAGTTTTGTTTTTGGAGTTAGAGGCTCCGAAATATCCTTCGGTCGAACGTTATGTGTATTGAAATGTTTCATGACCAGCATCCGCAGACAATCTAGTGAAGAACGGACTTTCTCTTTCGTTGAAACTTTACTCCAGTCACTGTGGTACGTCACTGCATCAGGCGTAAATGTTTTATTTTACTGCCAAATGTCTGGGTAGTTTTAAAATATATTTTGCAATTCTTCATAAAATTGTTGCAATAAATAACGTTCAACAACGTATTAAATTAAACAAGCAAAAGCAAAAACTAAAGTTTTTGCGCTTTTGCACTACTTCCGGTCAGCCATGTTATACATCCGGGTCATTTGCTTTTAGCACATGGCCGCATGGAAGAGACGTTCTGATATGCGAAAGGTGTGTGGTATTATTTTTGAAGACCGTAACGTTCAACTTTATTTAAACGTTCATCGGAGATTTAGTCAAATCTTCCGGTTATACGATGATATTTATATTGGTATATGCCGAATCTTTTAAAAGTATCGGAATGTTAGCATACAGAGTGAGTTTTTGTTGCTGTCGATCTAAAGTTTGTTCAGATGCTTTCAAAAATTTGTTTTCACCGAGTTTCTTACAACATGGGTGCGTGTTGAAATCATAATGTGCGTCAGCAGATTGGTTATAAACAGTATATTCTGATCGTACTCTTTACATTTTTTGCTTGCGCTTAACACAGTTCGTTTTGTTTACAAACTACGTCTTCAAACAAATCATCATATATGGTAGACAATTCAAATTTACGCAGGTTAAAGTCGTCAAGTTAGATGTTGAACATTACGATTACAACACGAGCTGTGGAAATAATAACGTTCGACATAATTATAGTGACCATGCCTGTCTGCCTTCCAGAGTTCTAAAAATGTAAGGTGCCGATCTTAATAGCATTATTCTTTGGCTGTGATTTTTTTAGTAATATTCATTACGATTTTTTCTATTTATTATTATTAATTCTTTCACTTTTAAATTAACTGTTCAACTATTTTTGTCCTAGGCACCCCAGTCAACATGACCAAGAAACGCATGGATGACAGGCTGCGTGTGTGTTTTCCTGTGACACCCAAAAGCAGCAAAAGTTGCACTCACTCTTACTTGCTCCATTTTCTCTTACAAAACACTTGTTTGCTAAATAATAAGTATTATTTATTTTGTTATGAAAAACAAAGTACCATGTCGTCTATTTAACATTATGCTATCCACTACAACAAAATTAATGCAGCAAAAACTGTTCACATGGAAATAGCTATGTGTCTTTATACTCTACTGTAATAAAAAGTTACTGATTTATCATTTTCATCAAGAAACAAACAGCATTGTACATCTTGTTGAAATAGTAATGTTCAACATATTTCTTACATCATTTGCTGTTTATGTCAAGAAAGCTTAAATTTGAGGGAAAAAATCATCAAATCTTCCTTGTCACATACTGTTCTATTAAAGAATAACTGTTTATGTTTCAAAATGTGTTGCTTTTTATTCATTTAAAAATGTTCAAGATTGGCTGTATGTTGAACTTATGTATTGCAACAAACTATGCATAGCATGCTGTTCTGTGTGACACAGAACAACAACAGTTTACTTGGTAATACTTATGTGGATCACATCTTGTAAGATCAGTTGGGTTTTCACAGTTTACTGCATGATTAGCAGCACAGTGATGTGGGCTTGTTGTAATGTGTAATGTTCAACATCTTGTCACAAATCACACTGAAAGTCAAATTTCTCAGGAACAAAGAGCAGCACTGCCTTCTCCCTTCATTGGTGGATGACTTCACATGTGTTCATTCAAAAAATGCAATACTCACTCACATCCTGTCAACTTTATTTTCTAGTACCTCTGTCCTCTTTTCTTGGGCACCTTTTGGCACTAAGTCATATACAAAATGTATAAACCCAAAATTTGCAACAGAAAGTGAGTGTAATCATATATATGTGTCCTTCAGCATGCCTATGCTCATTTCAGACATTTGATCTAGATCTAACTTCTGAGTAACTGTGCAGGCTTCCTGAGGGCTGATGTCAGTAAAACAATTGATCCATTCACCCATTTACAGACTGAATCAGTCACTTTTGTTGCAAATGTTGACTTCATTCCCTAAATCTGTTTGAGTGATTCTGATATTTGAGGCAAAAAAATGGCACTTGAAATGTGCCAGGAATTTCCAACTGTCTCCTTGGATATTACCAATAAAGCCTCTCCTAGACTGTCATTAGTAGAAAAGTTTGCTAAAATTACTGTTTATAAATAAATTTGTTGATCATCCCATTGACACCCAAACCTGCTCTCACCCGTGTTTGTGATCGTTCACAGACCGCTTTATTTTTCATTTTTACTGACAGAAGCATTCGTTTGACAGCTTAATCTGGCTTTCAAGAAAAAGATCAATAATTTTACTCATCAACAAGATCGTTTACACGCAATGTAGAACGAATAGTGGAGAATCCACCAACTTGGCACACACGATTGCTTGTGCGGTCACCTCAGCAGCCATGGCTGACCGTGTGGCTGTGGTAATAAAATCTGTTTGTTATCACGTTTCGGCGGCTGAGTGTTGGACGTATGAATAGTTTTGAACTCTTATTTTAGTATAACTTTGAAGAAGAAAGATTGATCTTTCTGCTGATATTTTTTATGAGAGTGTCTGTGGTCTAAAAATAGTAAAAATCTGTTAAACACATTTCAAACAACTTTATTCAGGACTTCTGCTTGTTGAAAGCAGCCATCATGGATATGGAAAGAAAGTTTAGCAACAGCACTTTTTTGAACTCTTATTTTAGTATAACTTTGAAGAAGAAAGATTGATCTTTCTGCTGATATTTTTTATGAGAGTGTCCGTGGTCTAAAAATAGTATAAAATCCGTTAAACACATTTCAAACAACTTTATTCAGGACTGCTTGTCGAAGGCAGCCATCATGGATATGGAAAGAAAGCTTAGCAACAGCACTTTTGATTGATATAGATTTCATCATGGCTGGACTAGCGTACGTCCAACACTCTGCGTCTGAAAACTGCTTACAGCAAGCGGTGTTCGCAGCCTATGCACATCGTTGACAGAAGGCAGCGCTTAGGGGTACTGAGAGCAGGGTGAATTTTCACATTCTTTTTCCAAGCGTAATAAACATAACAACACAGTTAGGAAAATGAGACATGAAGGTTTTCTCAACTGTAAATTTGATAGAGATTGGATCAAAAACACACAAGAAATCCATCAATGAAAATCGCTAAAACTAGACCAACTTAGTTAAGCGGAACGCAGCCAAGAGCACTTTGGACTACCCATTACTATGTAGAGCAATACACAGTGCACTGTCTAATCTCACGCTATCACATGGTCGGTTTACATAACACTGATTTAAAAATAAAACAATCAGGATGCCCCCCACCCCTCCCTCTCATTGGATTTATGCGTACTGATAATACAACTTACCATTTTGTTGGGTTTTTAAGCCTGGGTGGTGGATTTCTGGGAATAAGGAAGAGAGCTCGCATCGGATGCATATCACAGAGAGCTGAAACAAACCAGGTTCATTTAAACAGGGAATTACGGCAAGAAAATAATAATACAGGTTATAAATACACCATTTCAATTCTTGCTCATTCCAGATCTCTTAAAGAAAAGGGAGTGTGGAGGGTCAGGGGGAATCTTATACTGAAGTACATTTGCTCCACAAACTCAATCAACCTTGTGTAAAAAAATAAAACGACCTTGACCTTAAAAACAAGCTAATTTTGCACAACATTCTGGCTTATGATAATGCACCCCCACACCAAGTTTCATTTCAAAAGGTTTGGCAGCTCAGATGATATCCAGACAAACATTAATTAAAAATCTGAACTTTTGCTGTGACCTGGACCAACACAGCAATTCAGTATGTTCACAGTAATAATAATAATGGATACTGGTGCACCTAACTTGCACAGGCCCTAAGCACTTACACATTCTTTAAATGTACACATTTTCAAAATTCAGCAAGAACACACACAAGACACTCTTGACTTGGGATGACCTACCATCAAACCAGGTTTGGTTCCAAATGAATCATTCGTCAGAAAATATAGTAGAAAGAGTAACATTTTGATTATATGAGCCCTAGCTCTGACTTTGACTATGAAGACAGTATAGTATCCCAATGGGCAACTTTGCTGAAGACTGCCTTGCTTAGTGGCACCAGCCTCATTTGGGGCTTTATTAAAGTTCAAGTGGGCTATAAATGATCTCCCCTACACTAGCAAGCTGGCACTGGGTATATTTAGGCAGTGCAATACTCAAGTTACCAAAGTTGTTCATATTCAGGCTCACGATGATGCACCACCTTACCAAATTTGGTTACAAGATATTTTAGCAGTTCACAAGGCATCTTATTATTTATCACTTTTATATATAGCACTATTCTCTGTTGGTACCAGATAAAACTGCTGCTATCTCAGTGCACATTCTGTGTACACTATACAACTATGCACCAGTTTACAGTGTTGCTTCATTCAAAGCCACATATGTAGGGAGCATGTATGTTTAGCAGAATGACCAGGATCTTGCATGTGCTACTGCAGTAACATAGGAGTGGAACCACACAAAAAGTTAAAAGAAATTTCATCACTCCTGCGGGGGGGGGGGGGGGGGCTTGAACCAGCAATCTTTTGATCACGAGTCTGAGCACCTGCATGAGAATGCCTGCTCTAACTGCTGAGCTGTTCCCATTATCATCTGATTAAAATATGGATACATGGTCATTCCAATATGCCCCCCATTAATTTTGTTACAAGGGGGTATACTAATAAAATATGGACCAAACACAAATGCAGATGGGATGTAAAGTGGGAGGTTGAAAATGGAGCAACCACAGTGAAAATAAGTGACTGTGACCTACTGTTTGGTGAACAAAGGTGGACAGAGCCATGCACACATTTCAGGATACTATGACAGGAAGACCAGGTGGCACTGGGCTAGTGATGTATACCTACATTACACATATACCAAGTTTTGTAGCAAAAGGTTGAGTAAACCAAATAACACGCACAATGAACAAACACAGAGGATTTTAACAGTCTTTGCCCATGATGGTAAACTATAAAGAGAATTTCCAAATCTTTCAATCAACACCCTTTATAATAAATCAGATTTAGTTGCAAAACATTCCAAATATAGCTTTGCATGTCCTAGAAATCTGTCTTTCTGATTACCAATTCATTCCAATTTCTGCCTTTTGAGGTTGTTTACCATTAGTGAATGCGAGAGAGGGCTAGATGACTTTCTCAAACAAATCAAAGTGTGTGAAGACTATCTGAATATTTTAGAAAGCCACAAGCATTTCTGAAACCTAGTGTGATCTCTCACTACTCACCCTCAAACTTTAAACACATTTTTGCTGTGAATACTTACGTGGCTTTCCTTCAGCCATTTCAATTGCAGTAATTCCCAAAGACCACAAGTCACTCTGCAAACCAAGCAATGGCTGAACTGCAGTAACTGTCTTATAACAGTTTTCTACAGGTATACATTCAATACATCCATGTAAACTGAAAGGAATATGGACATTTTTGGTTAAAAATAGTACTAATCCAAACATTTTTCCACTTAAAGACAGATACTCACTAATACAGCCACACATGCATGAAACTGTGTGGGTGTACATGAAGGAGAGGAGGAGGTAACCCCTCTGACCCCCTTTTCACATTATACACATCTCAATGTCAAAACATTCAAAAAGAGGGTCACATGCTTTGAATCCAAATCAAATCAAATCCAAACAATGTCTGTTCAAATGGCTTTTGTGGTGGGTTCACTGCAACTGTGAACAGAGTAGAAATGAAATGAGTTAAAAAAATCATCAATCAGACAAACACTGGATCTCTTTCAAAGGCAACTTGGGAAAACTTCTAAGCCTTTGGAGGTGCACGTAGGCTTTTCCAAGCACAGATACCACTTGAACTGAACTTAACTAGCTCTTTACTCAAGCTTTAACTGGGTTAAGTTCACAGTATACAAGGCAGCCTTGCTCTTTCTGATCAAAAGGTATGTTGAAATGATAAAATGATACTCAACCAGCAGCTCTTTATTACAACTTTAGCAATATAACCACCAGTTTAACATGTTTTGTAAACAATCAAGAAAACGCACATTAATTTCTTCATGCAACCATTTTGGTGAAATGCATTATGTGCAGTTCAAAATCACAGTAATTTACAACACTGGCATTTTTTGTAACACCTCTAAATGAAAGCTGTCCTTGTTATTGGGCAGTTCAGGTGGGGTTGTTAATTCCCTTGACTTTTGCCCGGCATGACTTAAGCCCCTTGGCTGCTTTTACTTCCAGTGTGTACTTTCTTCACAATGGAAGGTGGTGACAATGAATTTATGAATTTTACACTGCCAATTTTAAAGGCATTTTTGGAGGCCCGTAGTCAGAATGTGTCTGGCAACAAGCAATAACTTGTTACTCGTGCTATAGGACGCCCCAAAACACATTTTTTGCAATCTTCTTGTCAGCCCCAAAACGACACAAAGACACTTTTTTTCTAGCCTCCATCCCCTTTCCCCGGTAATTTTTGCAACTGCAACAGTGGTGGCATTTGTACTGCTTCACAATTCTAGTTCAACTTTCATTGTTATACACAGTGTGAAGCAACGCCTACTCGGATATCAGCCCGGGAGTGACGCTCCGACCTCTTGCAACTTCTTGCACAAAAGATTACAAAGGGCATTCACTCGTGCAAACCAGCTTCATCGAACCGCCCAATACTGTCAAGCCCCTAATGAGTTACCACCCTAGAAATCAACTGAAAGCAGTTGCTGAAGGTGAGCCAAGGGTTTATCAACTTTAATCCAATTTTGCTGTGCAAGATAGGTAAGTATTGCTTCAAACGTGTACTATGTGTACAATCATGTGAGGTGTCTGCACTTCATATTGATTGTGCAATTAACTATCAAGTTTTATTATCAGCATAATGAATCTAATAATAAATCATCTGAAACAGAACAAGACACAGAATGCCTGTGCAGAATGAACAAACAAAGAAGTTAATTATCTCAAAAGATGTCATACAAAACAACAGCACACACATAAGTTACCTAAAGTAACGCTTATCTGGTAAATTTAAGGTACACAAACTCCACAGGGGTACATCCTCAAGTATGAGGATATATAAGCACTGACCAAATGCTAAAGTCAAAAACAGGATTAAATTCTCATTTTATTTTTTTATTTTTATAAACATCTGTTAAGCACTTTCACCTCAAGTTGAGCCATAAGCATTTCACAATGGCAACTATACAGCATTATTCTCTGCTTACAAGCAGACCCACAGTGCTCTAGTCATATGCAACTCTGATTGAGTGACCAGCTTTACACAGTGCATTTTGAATATGGTTACAACACTGTTTAAACAGCAGCCCCCTCAAAGCACTAGCTGACTGGTGATTATGATGATGGGGGGGGGGGGGGAGCGAAGTGAGGTTGCCAGATTGTGTGTGTGTGTGTGTGTACACATGGGTGAGTGGATGCGGGGGAGAGTGAGGGATAGTAAGTAAGTAAGTTGGTGCTTTACGCCCAGTCAACCGGTACAGTTATATCAAGGCGGTACACATATTATATATTTAATTTTTAATAATGTATATGTCTTAAAATGGGTCTATATAGTTTTAAAACCATGCTTAAAAGGTGGATAACACAAACATAACTAAAAATGATCTCAAATTTAAATTTTTCCAAAAATATTAATTTCTTTCAAAAAGTTAAAAATCTTTTCAGGTGAAATATCCTGAAACAACCTGTGCAGTGATTTAGCTGTAAAGTGGCTCTCTCTTTTTTTCAATAAAATCCGAACAAGTAAAATATGCTCTATGGTTAAACATTTATCACATCCGATGCACACTGGCGGTTCCTCATCCTTCAATAAAAAGGAATGAGTAATAAAAGAATGGCCAATGTGCAATCGGAGTGTGATATGTAATGCACCATTGAATTAGGTTGTGTATTGTGATAATGTTTCATGCCTATGCTTTCGTTCTTTGTTTTGTAATGGGCTACCTGCTTCAATTTAGAGAAATAGAACACATAAAACTAAAAGAGTACATTATTATTATTCATTTTGTGAAAACATGAAGTTCTTCATAAACAAGACAGTCAACAGATACTCTAAATAATTTTATAACAAACAAACAAAAAAGACAAAGAAGCATTCAAGTGAACAAATGTTTTTGGTGCAAAAAATACTTAAAAACAATTCTGTGAAACAAATATGCGCACACACATACACAGAAAGATTAACAGTTGCAATTGTTTGACAAAATGTGACCCACTCTCACAAAACCAGTGCTAACTCATTTTGGGGTATTTTGAGATATACATAGTTTTGAAAACTGCAGGTTCTGCTGATTAATTTGGTGTTTTAATGAAGATTGTCATCCAAAAAATATTGAAGTTGTGGTCATTTGAAGTTCCTAAGCATAATGGCAGCCATTTTGAGAAAATGGCTCTGAAAGATTTTATGTGTTCAGGGGTCGTGCTCATTGCAAAATTTTGCATAAATATTGCATTTTTCAGGTTCCGTACGCATTTTAGCCACATCACTGCGTCACCGTACGCAAAATGACAACACCAATTAAACAAGCCTTATGCCTCACTGGTGGATGCCACTTCACTCAACACTAGATCTACTTGCAAACTCCGTGTCATCTCAGCCATCTCAGTCCAGTCAAGCTACCGTAATTTTTGGACTATAAGGTGACTGTGAAACTTTTCCTAAAATCTTATCCATGCGCCTTATAGTCGGTAGCACCCTGTCTGTGAAAAGAATTCGCCTACTTTTCTGAAAAAAAGAAAACAATTAATTTGAAACTGAATTCTAACGAACCCGTATGGATCTTGAAGAAGATTGGTTCCCGTATCAGACAGGCCACAGACTGGCCAGACATTTTGCCAAACTGATCAGTGATATTTTCCGGTCAATCGACGGAGGACACGATCCCAGATATGGAATTTGGAACCACCCAGTATGCCTACTTTGTCAGCGTGCAATATCATCAGAATTTACTCAAAGGTAGAAGACTACGAAATTGAAAACAAAACACGCGTCGACACTGAATACGAATGAGAGAAAATGGCGGCAGCCTCAACTTCAACTTCATTTCGTTACTAAATCCCACAGTAGACAGCATTGGGTTTGCCGACATCGTCTACTGCAGTTTTTCCTTTAAAAATGATGCTGTGTACGATGTTCCGATCTATTCAAACTTTTTATGTGAACAGCAAATTTACTGAATGTTACCACATTTTTTGTGCACGGATAGACCTTTTTACTATTTTCGTCTGCTCACATTATAGACCGTGAGCCAGACTTAGGTTACTATCATTTTGGCTTTGTAATGTGTGTTAATTCTAGGTTATATTGTACGCATTTTTCGTACCATTGACGCAAAATACGTAATGTTCTGCGTTGGTTGACGCAAATCTCTAAAAGGCAGCGCAACCCCTGGTCTTTTTGCATATTTTCTATAGCAATGGGGGTTCAGAGTCAGCCAAACTTCTTGATTTTTATCATGGTAATACATTGGATATGTTAGCATATGGGGGGATTTGTGAGTTATTAATACTTAGTCTACCTCAGTGCACAATAAGCAGTGAAAAACATACACAGACTGTGTATTTGGTTCTGACGAGCATTCATCATCGGACCACTCTGGGTCAGATCCATCAGAAACGAAGTAATCCGTGATTAGACTACTTAATGCCTGTTGATCTGCAGCTGGTAAATTCCCCAATTTGCAAGTATTCAGCAGAGAAGCGAGTCATCATTCCACTGCGAGAATGAAAACAATGATGGGAAGGAGCAAGGTTATTTCCCCTAGTCATTTTTTCAGCCTATCATACTTTGTTCATTGCTACAAGAATGAGTGCCGGTATCTCTGATTGGTCGACATTCAAAGTTTGTATAGCTTATGTTTGCCTTATTTGGGAGGACTGACCAAGTTTAATCTTGACACGTCCAGCGGGAAGGTTCTCACAAAACAGTACTAGGGCCGATCGGCTGCTGCAACTTAGCACTGAATTGGTAGGAGCGGGTCACAAATGTGTTTCAAAATTAATTTATTCATGAACACATTAATCATTTTGATTTGTTCTTCTGTAATGCCAGTTCAAAATGTTCATAGCATTTTTATGAACTCAAGAGTATTCAACCTTGAATGTTGCCTGCACACAGACACATTGATACACACGCACAGTAGCCATGCAGAAATGACAACAGAGCTACACATTTATCCCAACAACAACAAAAATTAAAATTAAAAAAAATGGATCTCAGGCCACCATAAAGGAAGATAATACAAGGGAGGTAAGTCTAGCTGCTGTGTGTGTGCCTGTAAGAGTCATTTCCCTTCAACTACAAAACCAAAAGTACATTTACCAACAGCCCAGCATATGGCGTGCATTGTATGGCCCGGAAATCTTTTGGGCCAAGCAGTGAAGGAGTTAAATATGTGACCCTGTCTCACCATCTGAGTCTTAACTTGGAGCCAGCTTACTGTGCAGCCATCTGGCTGTTTTCAGATTTTTGCAAAATTAAATCTATAAGCATTAAACTTTGGTGTGTTTGCAATGGTATGCACTGGTATGTTCTGAACAGTTGAATAAATACGTTTAAAACGCATTTTATTTACCCTACCCAGAATCAATTTTGCTATTTTAAATCAAGAGCATAGGATTAAAAACATTAACAAAATATTTTAAAAGTTAACTAATGATGAAATTTCAAGTCTCTTCAGGTGCCCCAATGTATAATATGTTCCTGTGCCGAAATGTGTAAAGATTGGTACATTTAATTCTCTTGTTGCTAAGGATTAAAGGAAAAACTACTCAACGCACAGTGAAAACTTGAAAGCTGATTCCTATCTCTCTGATCTCGTCCAGCTGTATGTTCCATCTTGCCAACTCCACTGGTCTGCCAATACTCGACTCCTTCATCTTCCATCTGCTCACCTTAAGTCTTCTGGTCGACGCGTCTTCTATCAAGCACCAATACTCTGAACAATCTACCCACTCTCTCCAACATTCTTCTTCCACAGAATCATTTAAGTAAAATATTTCCTAATTTCGGCTTTTGTACAGCACAGAAAGACATCAATATTACATGTTTCAAATCAACTTCATTCATGGTCCAAGGTATTTTGGATGCTGTGGTTTTTAATGTCTCACTCTCATCAATATGCAACACAAGTGAAAGGTGGACATTACAATCAATCATGATTTCTTCCGGTCTAACTTGAGGGTCCAGCTCCACCTCCTTCCTCTTGATCTCTGGCATTAGTTGCTACTGGTACACAGCTTTATAGAACGACTCATAACAAAACACTTCATCGTCATCAGAATCACCTGGGGCCATTTTGCATGAAAGTTTGCCCCCCAAAAACGTCCAAAAATGCCCTGAAAATGAACCTCTCAATAAAAGAACAAACAATGTGGTTATTCCCAAAGTGAACTAAATCCTTCAGGGTTAAAGAGTTCTCATTTCTTGTAACCTCATATTTAAATTTATTACCAACACAGTGCAATGACTGGCACGTACGTGCAGAGTGGTGCAATACGGGACGTTAAAAGTTAAACTACTAAGTTGTATAAGGCCACTTCTTTCTGCTGTCTAACTGGTGGTGGTGGTAAATGAATTGAAGTTGTGAATGTACATGCATGAGACATATCAAAAGCAACAGAACATGCAGCAAAACCAAAATCTGGGGAACCCAATGCAATCAATGCAACTTTTGGAGCTTACACACACAACATACCCTGTTGTCATATGTTGCATCTGGGTTTTCATCACACGCTATCACTTCTGGAGCCATCCTGCAAGTCAATTCATAGTGGTAATAAAAGAACAGTAAATGTTCAACTGACTTGTGTTCAAAGCCAGAAAATACAACTTCCTATTTCACCATATCCCAACTTTCATGCCACTTTAAAATGGATCCCATTGCTGAAACAAAACTGGCATACATGATACAGGTCATAATACAATCTTTCAAAGCTTTTACAAAGACCAAGAAAAGGCCAACTATCTCCCTTCAGATCCATCTATCTATAGTATAGCCACATCAGTGTACTGTCTATATTCTTGTCTAAGTCACATATGTATGTACCAACTGAATAAAGTTTAAAAGTCAATCAAGTAAAACTTGATTGGAATACATACCTTTCCATTATACCTTTCAAAATCGAACTGGAAAGCTGTAGAAGCTATAATCTGAACAATAACAACAACAAAATATGAACTGTACAAATGTATAAAATTTCACTGGTTATAACATACAGTTGCAAAATACTAGCCCAGTGTCTGATTTCTGAGACTGAGTAAATCTAGGAAAACTAAACCAAAGAGCCCTCCATTTGTAAAAAAAACAAAAACTGTGTGCATCTGTCCTTTCCCAGATCTAAATCTGATTTTGGGGCCACAAAGCAAAACTGGGGGAGGGGGACATTCGTGTCAAAGAATGTATCCCAGAGCAAAGGGATTATAAAAAATAAAAACTGATCCATGACTTGACTTGATCACTACCTGGGTACTCAAGCAGCTCACTAATAGCCATTGCCACATAATGGTGAGGGGATTCCAGCCAAATGATAATGATGGAATGAAGAAACACTGCTGAGGAAGTGGTAACCTCCATCAGCATGGGAAAATAATATCGGCTGGCATAGCCAAGAGACTCTAAATGAAATGAGTATGAACAGATATACTGACCAGTATGGTGTCCCGATAAAGGTGTTCCTGCGGCCAATTGTTTTGTCCAACTGTGCACTTACACCAAAATCCACTAGAAGGTAAAACAAACAAACCATTACTGTAATCAAGTCCCAAAACAAAATTATTAACTTATTTATATTTACATAGGAATCTGTCAAATCATTACTTAAAAGTTTTGGAACCATCAAAAGGGAGCTGGCAGAGACTACGGGGGTGTTCACACAAGCAAAATATTGTGGCATAAAGCCACTTCTGACATGACTGGCAACAGATCTGGTGCAGGCAATACACAATTTCAGAAAATAAAAGCGGACAAAGTTATAGGGTACCTAATTTACTGTGGCAGAATTGCATCCCCTTAGGGGGTGGACAAACATCGTACTCTCTCCATAACTATGTGCTTACAAGAATAGAGGTAGCAGGTAAAAAGACATGGACACTTTTGAAATTATTAACCTTGCAAGTGCGTGTGTGTGTGTGTGTGTGTGTGTGTGCGTGTGTGTGTGCGCATGCATGCATGCGTGCATGTGCAATTATATGCATGTCTGTGCACTTGCGTACATCAGTATGTATATGGGTTGATGTTTCCGACTGTATCCTTGTTCTAGAAACATCACCAGTGTACACCACGTTCTGTACAGTATTTTGACATTGCTTATAATAATTAAATAAATCATGTACAATGATGTAGCATCATTCCAAGATTCAACCCCCCCCCCCCCCTCCCCCCCCAGTCATTCTTGTGGCACAATCCACAGACCAGTTCAATGGCATCATAATGTGGTTAGCTCCACAATCTTAATGACACCAACAGTGTACCCCTAAATAATGCACCTTAGTCAATCCAAGCAAGTAAATTGGTATTTTACGCCCAGTCAACCAAGTCAATCCAAATCAAGATAAGAAAAAAGCAGCAGCAAAACAGCAACAATCACAAATCATAATGTAGGCATAAACAGGCAAATGATGGCAATCACCATTGTTTGCAGTCAACATCAAAAGTTAACACGATACAGACACATTTGGTGATCACTGACACAACTGGTTGAAGTATTAAAGGGCCCCTGAACACTGATTCTGACCAATTTTAGCTTCAGATCTCGTCTTTGGTATATTCCACTGACTAAATATTTTCACACAGTAAATACAGGTATATATCCCGTGCCTCAGTAATAATTTCATATTTTTCAAGTGTCTTAAATGCTTATGAATCGCAAAACGAGACCAATATGCCATGGCAGAATGGGCAAAGGAAATAACCGCTGTAGCCGTGTGACCACGCGTGTTTTGGCTGAGAGTTTACTTGGAGCCATAAAGTCAAAGGCTAATCGTGACGTCACGACAAGACTCGACTGCCACTGGCATTGTTGCTTCTACAGTTTCAGTGAACAAAACTCCAGATAAATTTGCAAAAAAAGTTGGAAATGGCAACAGGAATATGGCCATACCAGTACAAGCCAGTTGCGGATATCAGTTTTGGCATCGACTGGGAGAGTTCAAGTGACGAAGAAGTGTCATAAGAATAGTGGTGTTATTTGCAGTGGTCATGTGTTCATTGTATATTGTGATGTGTGCGATACTAGTTACTACGTGTTGTTGTGTACTTTTTAAGTGTTAATCTTTTACATATGTACATGACTTAGTGCCAAAAGGTGCGCAAATGGGGGGTCCGAGTTTTGACTGTCAATAAAATCCGTTTCAAACACTTTGTCTTGTTGTTGCTTTGTGTGTACGTTCATAATTGGTCAGTGTTACAGAGGAAACAATATGAGCTCCAAATCTGGAGCAGCTGGAGAAATATAATTTTTTGAAAGTGAAAAGCGCCACAAAATTCGACCCCTGAAAACGGACACGCTCACGGTGAGTGCTTTTGATGCTTTCATTCACGTACATGACGAATCAAAACATTACCTCAGTCACCAATTTGCACAGAGGAGATATCGCTTTACACAGTGCATATAAAATCGATTATCACTAAGTTTTGTTTTTGGAGTTAGAGGCTCCAAAATATCCCTTAGTCGAACGTTATGTGTGTTGAAATGTTTCATGACCAGCATCCGCAGACAATCTAGTGAAGAACGGACTTTCTCTTTTGTCAAAACTTTACTCCAGTCACTGTGGTACGTCACTACATCAGCGCCAATGTTTTATTTTACTGCCAAATGTCTGGGTAGTTTTTAAAATATATTTTGCCATTCTTCATAAAATTGTTGCAATAAATAACATTCAACAAGGTATTAAATTAAACAAGCAAAAGCAAAATAATAAAGTTTTTGCGCTTTTGCACTACTTCCGGTCAGCCATGTTATACATCCGGGTCATTTGCTTTTAGCACATGGCCGCATGGAAGAGACGTTCTGATATGCAAAAGGTGTGTGGTAATATTTTCGAAGACAGTAACGTTCAACTTTATTTAAACGTTCATCGGAGATTTAGTCAAATCTTCCGGTTATACGATGATATTTATATTGGTATATGCCGAATCTTTTAAAAGTATCGGAATGTTAGCATACAGAGTGAGTTTTTGTTGCTGTCGATCTAAAGTTTGTTCAGATGCTTTCAAAATTTGTTTTCACCGAGTTTCTTACAACATGAGTGCGTGTTGAAATCGTAATGTGCGACAGCAGATTGGTTATAAACAGTATATTCTGATTGTACTCTTTACATTTTTTGCTTGCGCTTAACGCAGTTCATTTTGTTTACAAACTACGTCTTCAAACAAATCATCATATATGGCAGACAATTCGAATTTACGCAGGTTAAAGTCATCAAGTTAGATGTTGAACATTATGATTACAACACGAGCTGTGGAAATAATAACGTTCAACATAATTATAGTGACCATGCCTGTCTGCCTTCCAGAGTTCTAAAAATGTAAGGTGCCGATCTTAATAGCATTATTCTTAGTCATATTTATTACGATTTTTTCTATTTATTATTATTAATTCTTTCACTTTGAAGTTAACTGTTCAACTATTTTTGTCCTAGGCACCTGAGTCAACATGACCAAGAAACACATGGATGACAGGTTGCGTGTGTGTTTTCCTGTGACACCCAAAAGCAGCAAAAGTTGCACTCACTCTTACTTGCTCCATTTTCTCTTACAAAACACTTACTTGTTTGTTAAATAATAAGTATTATTTATTTTGTTATGAAAAACAAAGTACCATGTCATCTATTTAACATTATGCTATCCACTACAACAAAATTAATGCAGCAAAAACTGTTCACATGGAAATGGTTATGTGTCTTTATACTTCTACAGTAATAAAAAGTTACTGATTTATCATTTTCATCAAGAAACAAACAGCATTGTACATCTTGTTGAAATAGTAATGTACAACATATTTCTTACATCATTTGCTGTTTATGTCAAGAAAGCTTAAATTTGAGGAGAAAAAAATCATCAAATCTTCCTTGTCACATATTGTTCTATTAAAGAATAACTGTTTATGTTTCAAAATGTGTTGCTTTTTATTCATTTAAAAATGTTCAAGACTGGCTGTATGTTGAACGTTATGTATTGCAACAAACTATGCGTAGCATGCTGTTCTGTGTGACACAGAACAACAACAGTTTACTTGGTAATACTCATGTGGATCACATCTTGTAAGATCAGTTGGGTTTTCACAGTTAACTGCATGATTAGCAGCACAGTGATGTGGGCTTGTTGTCATGTGTAATGTTCAACATCTTGTCACAAATCACACTGAAAGTCAAATTTCTCAGGAACGAAGAGCAGCACCGCCTTCTCCCTTCACTGGTGGATGACTTCACATGTGTTCATTCAAAAAATGCATTACTCACTCACATCCTGTCAACTTTATTTTCTAGTACCTCTGTCCTCTTTTCTTGCACACCTTTTGGCACTAAGTCACATAGCAATCCAATATTTTCACAAGACATTCCAGCTTATGATTATGAATGAGAACTTCTCTGGAAACAGTTAATGCTGAAATCCAACAGGATTTGGTACACAAATGGCTGCCAAAAAAAAAAAAAAGGCATTACAAAAATCACTAAAGTGAATGAAAACAAGTCAGTCTTTCTCCTCTCAATCAAACACAAATGGTCACTGAGAGTGAAAAACCAAATTGATGTGCCAACGCAATGTTTTTGCTCTGCATCAATAATGTGCCCAATGAAGTATGTTAGTTGAACTGGCCCCGCTGGTGGTAATCAATGATAGGGCCAATTCAACAGTCTTTAAACTACAGTGCATCAAACATGGGTCACTTTCATTTTGTCTACAATTGTACTGTACTAGAAACAGACAAAATCAATGCTCAAAGCAGAACATGGCAGTCCTTGCTTGGATATACCAATCATCATGCCCAAAGGTCTACTGTGCCAACTCTCCATCATTTTCTTTGCTTACTGAATTACTCCAGCCACACAAGGGAACCAAATGCATCTTGAATGTAGCCATGTTGCTTTCTCAGACTCTTTGCAAAGGCTGCACTTTGGTAAACTTTTCCATCCTGCCCTCCACAAACACAAAATGTAAACACACTGCCCTGTGTAATAATAGTGCATGCACAGCATATGCTGCAACGACCCCCAATGTCAACTGCTGTTTCCCAGGAACATTGTCTCCCAATACCTGTGCTGGATTTTTTTATTTGCTTTTCATTTTGTTGTTTGTGTTTAATATTTATCTTTTCTAACTTTGTGGGGACTTTGGGTTACCCTTATACTTTGGGTTAACCTACCTGGGTAACAACACAGCAGCTGCAACAGTAGTGCTACCCACTGCTACCAGTACATGCAGGGTGTGTTTCTGTGTGTGTGTGTGTGTGTGTCCAAAAAATGTGTGCACAGAAGTGGATACATGCAAATGCACATAAAGGCTGTCCAGTGTAAAAGAGTCTGCACTGAATCTCAAACAAAAAACCTTTGCTATGCACATGAGTCAAGCCTGCATCAGTATTGCTTGCACCTGGCATTTTCAATCGCATGCTCTACCAACTGAGCCACATTTCGTTTCCAAGTATGTGTATACCAGGACCCAGACCTCTGTATGTGTGTGTGTGTGTGTGCGTGTGTGTGTGTATGTTGACCCAGCTATTCGACTTCCCTTCAACTTGTCTGCTTGGTCCAGTGGGCAACATTCAAATCCACCCAAAATCTAACTTAGGCTGATACCTTTTGATTCACTGCATGGATACTTTAGAAACTTTTTTTTGTGTGTGTAATTGTGCTGGTCCTGATGAGCATGGGTATTGGGAAACAAAGCCAGACTCTTGGGAAACATGCAGGGACCCATCTGAACACACAGGTATTGGGAATCACCTGTCACATGAAACAATGGCACAGGAAAACATGGTAATGGACCCATAAATTAGGAGACCTTACTGTCTAGATGTCATGTTTGAGGGATACTCACTCATCAGAGGTTATTAATGGAGATCTTTTGCTCTGTGTGAAAAAATAAAATTGTGGCAAAAGAGTCCCCCAAGTCAAAGTGGCCAGTAGTATGGGCTTCTAAAAAGTATTCATAACCATTCATTACTTTAGTTTAACTTTCTTTCCAAACAGTAATTGAGTCAAGCAAAAGCTGTCAGTCCCCAATGAGCCCTACACTCCTTGTCACTCACCTAATTTGACCTCTGCATTGTCTGTCAAGAGCACATTTTGTCCTTTGATGTCTCTGTGTATGACACGGCTGTTGTGCAGGTGGGCAAGACCCTGAAAATATTTAAGTTCATATATATCTGTCAACAGATTATTCAACAACTTCAATAAAAACGTCAAGTATTTCACTTATGAATGTATTCAAATAAGATGCTAAACAAATGACAGTGTGTGTGTGTGTGTATCTGCGACAGGGGGGATAGAGGGGCGCACTTAAAATATTTTTGGAAAAATATTTTTTAATTCTGTTTGTTCACTTATTACCTGGACAGTATTTAATATTTACAAATCACAAATAACATTAGTAAATGCAGGTGTGTGTGTGTGTGTGTGTGTGCAACTTTAACATTTTCAAGACTGACCGTGACACTTTAAGGTATGCTACCTTATTTTTGAGTTTCTATAACCCACTCAACTCTGACAAAGTGACATGGACTACTGGATCTCTAATACAAGTATCTGGAGGGGGGGAGGGGGGGGGTAGTCACCAAATAGCACAAACTGAGTGTACAAAACATCACAACCAGTTTACATTTGCTGTATGCTGTGAAAATGTACAAAAGAGAGCTGTGTGAAAACAAAACAATATCAACTTTTTGTCTCTTTTTACTTCACTTGGTAAATTTCTGGCACTGCTCCATCTTGGTTTCAGTCATACTTCTCTGACAGAATTCAGGTCATATCTGTCAATGGTGCTTCTTCCACTCCTGCAGCCTTAAACTTTGCTGTCCCAAAGGGGTCAGTGTTTGGTCCTATTTTCTTTGTCCTTTATACTCATCCTATTTCTGACATTGTATCATATCACTCTCTTTTACATCACAGTTTCTCTGTACCAACTGTACAAATCTAGCAACATTTCTCACTTCCTGCAGTTATTAATCAACTCAGTCTTGTATCTGATGTAAAAGTACGGATGACAAATAATCAACTGCAGTTAAACAATGATAAAATGGAAATGATTCTTACTGCTACAAAGATGGTTCTCAACTCTGACTCTGTTCCACAGTCCATAAACCTGGAGGGTTATGACATCAAAATTGCCAATACAGTTTGCAACCTAGGTGGTGTCTGTCTTGATCCTACTCTCTCTTTCCAACAGCAAATCTCCTCCGTTTGTCATATATGCTATCTGGAAAGTCATATGGTTAGTACAATATGCCACTATCTGTCCGAAGATATTACCAAAAAACTGTGCGTTTGTTCTTTCAAGACTAGATTACTGCAACTTGCTTTTGGCGGGCTGTCCTAAGTATCTTCTTTCTACACTCCAAAAAGTACAGAACAATGCTGCAAGACTCATTTTCAGACCAACCAGATCTGCCCACATCATTCCTATGCTTTATTCTCTTCACTGGCTACCTACTGAGCAGAGGATCAAGTACAAATTGTCTTAGCTTTGCTTTAAGATCATTTCTCATCAGGCTCCCTCCCATCTACCTTTCAGAACTTCTTTGCCTTTACAAGCAAAGTCCTGTGGTCAGCACTCTTCCTCTTATCAGGCTCGTTATCTGGAACCAACTCCCTGTTTCTGCCCATCACTCTACCTCGGTCAGCTCTTTTAAATCTTCCTTGAAAACCTTTCTCTTTATAAAAATATTTTCTTCAGTCACACTGCCCTGATATGCGGCTGTGTGTGTGTGTGTGTGTGTGTGTGTGCACGTTTGTATTCTATGCATCAAATTCTGACAATATGTATATATATATGTAAAGAATGTGTAAGCACTGAGGGCCTGTGTGGGTTAGGTGCTCTAAGTATTCATTATTATTATTATTTATTGCAGTACGTAACACAAAATGGGGATTCACAACAACAACAAATAATTTTTATTTTCTCCACAATTCACCATAATTTTTTTCTTCACGTGGAATAAAGGCAAATTTGGCAGGCACAACTCATACTGCAGAGTTAAACCACTGAAAATCATTCCATGAACTGTGTGAGTCCATGAAACAAAAGTAGTATGCAACACAACCAATCACACCAAGGCTCGCAATGCGAAAACATCACAACATTTCAAGCTTCTTTGGTGTAGTGGTGGAATAAATTTCTGTTTTACGTTCAATCCACCTATTTCAGGCAAGCTGCAATAAAGTTTTTTCAAGATCCTTTTCATTTGTTTTGTAGTCTTATGCCAAACAAAATGTTCACACCAACAAGCGACATATGCCGTCTGGTTACTAGTTTTGATAAACTCTCTCTTTTGACTATTTGAGGCTGCCAATTTTGAAAATGGTGCTCTGGAATCCATCAACAATCATTTAGAAGGCTATCATGCCCAGCTGTTTTCTTGTTTGCTGTGTTTCTAAGATGTTATTTGCTGCCAATGATAAGTACTGATTTCTATGTCACAGAAATCACGTTCTACAGCAAGTTTCACATTGCAAAATAGTTTTTGTTAAAGTGCGACTGCACCAATTTCAAGATTGTACATGGTCAAAATGGAATTAAAGGTAAAGTTCAAACTCCCTACTCGGATTATTATTAATTCTTTTTTGTGTTGACCAGTACAAAGTGCCTAAATCACTCTCCAAAACTTGGTGGCACACAGAACAATCCATTCAATGTCATTTCTGACACATGACCATATACACAAAATCAATGTTAAACAAAACCTTCTGCTGAGATCCAAGGAAGTTAATTCACAGGATCACACACAGTACACAGGTAGCAACCCCATCCCCAATACTCACTCTCAGGATTTCACGGCACACATAGGCAATCCACTCCTCCTTCAAAGAGTTGCCCTTTGTTGCTGAAAAACAATGCAACTGTGAATGACAAATCAAATCAAATCAAACAAACAGTTTGCAGCAAAATACCCCCTTTGTTGAGTACCCAGACACTGCAGCCACTGTTGTTGTCAGTATACAATATGACTAAGTACTAACGCGTACATACAGAAAGAGGTCATGAAATAAATAAAGAGTGACATAAATTCTCACATGATGTATTTTCAGGATTGCATACACTGATAACATTTTTGTAAAGGAAGAAGTCAGAGCATTTCCAAGCATTTTGGAAAAAAATTCTTCTTTTTAACTGTTTGTTTTAAAATTGCTTAACTTTACCTATCGCCTTGATTCAACATAGCAATCAAATCTTCTTTTCTTTCTTTTGTATGTGTGTGTGTGTGTGTGTGTGTGTGTGTGTGTGTGTGTGTGTGTGTGTGCGTGTGTGTGTGTGTGTTCTGGATGATATCAAAGCGTTTGGACCAAGTGACAGATTGAAGCAAAGCTCAATACAGACTGATTTGATCTGGATACTGCAAGACAGAAAATCACCCAAAATCACACTGCCTGCCTAAAAATGAGGGGTAGACTAACACCCTAAAAAGCAAAACAAGTGCTAAAAAGGCAGAGAAAGAAACTGAACGCAAATGCTGTGCCAAAAAGGCAAAGAATGGAATTGAACACAAATGCCTGTGGCAAAAAAGGCAAACAAAGAAGCTGAACACAAAAGCCTGTGGCAAAATCATTAACAAAGAATTAGCACAAATACCAGTGGCGAAAAAAGAAGGTTGCTCTAATCAGGCAAGCAAACAAAATAAAATGGCCAACAAGCCCAAGAGAAAAAAAGATGGAAAGGATGGTGAAAAAGATAAATCTCAAGGAGAAAGAGGGATGGATCGAAAACCATACATGGTAACTATCCCAAACAACCATCAACTGACATGACAAAGGCTGGAAACATGTAATTCATGCACACAATACAAACCGCACAATGATGAGAACAACCACTGGGCAACAGACACTCACAAACTACCACACACGCACAAAAATAAAAAAAATAAAAAAATATCTCCCCCAAAATACAAATATGGGGAAGCAAAGATATGGGGGAAAAATAGTGCATATGAAGCATCGGTCACTGACCTAAACCCAAACCCTACAAAACCACAACCTATCTTGTCTGACCAATAAAAATAAAAATTAATTATAGAACAACAAACTTGGGATAAATACAAAACAAACATTCAATAGGAAGCATCTAGCCTGCTGTTGCCAGCTGACCTGAGAGCTTCACCTTCCCTCCAAACTTTCAAAGTTAAACTAAAAATGCATCACCAAGCTTTCTGATTGATTTGTACATGCTTACTGCTGTCTTATATGCGTGCGTGCATGCATGTGTGTGTGTGTGCACGCATGTCAAGAGCTGGGGTGTTGTGGTAGGGTGGGGGCTGCGAGGGGTGGAATTATGGCTGCCGGTAGGTAGTAATGTAATGAGATTATTTTCTTGGTTTATTGCTGCTTCTTGTACAGCACATGTATTTTTCTTGCATGTTGTTATTTGTCATATAATTATGTATAATTTTCTTGAATATTTTATCTTTTATATTTTTCTCAATTAACACTGAAAATGTTGCAGAATGTTGTAAAGTTCAGTGACTCGACTGAGTTTGTGTAGATCAGAGAGCAGTGCTCTATGAAGTTCATCTATTTTCATTTATTATTATACTGAAGGCAGGGGTCATCTCAATGAAAAAAGACTGAAATGACATGAACCTGACAAGGTTACAGAAAGAAAGAAACCAAAATGAAGACAAAAGAAAAGAAAAACAGGGGAAAATAAACAAAAGCTCAAATGTTGGCAATGGTGTGAGAGCTTCATCCTCGGAGACTGGAACTGTAAATGTTTCTAAGTCAATTATCCTGTAGGCACCCTAACAACCATTTTGCTGTGTTTGGGCAATTGAACCAAAAACAAAACTGTACTGAGTGTGCCGAGCCAAAGCCTATGATACCTGCATGTGAGACAAATTATGCGCTAAAAATAGCAATAAATTACATCTCTGATGGCTGTGATCAGCAACTGCATACTGTGTGGATGGTCTATATATATGCAGTCAACTTTAACTGCCGCATCCAAACACAGTACACGTCTATTATCAGCACCATCAGAAAGAGAATTGCAGAGGCTTTTTGCTAAGTTTGCTTGAATCTTCTGCAAAATTTATTTAAAAAAATATTATTTTGTAATAAAAATAAGATTTCAAACTGATTTCAATCATTTCTCCGATCACACTTGGACTTAACTGAAATTATACTTAATTTTCTTTTTCAATGAGATGCGAAACTTACTGATACATTCATGTGGGGGAAAGTATTCTGCATGGTAGGTAGGTAGGTAGTGTTGCTTAATGTCATCGGATGTCGCTTGACATATTAGGGACAAGCTGAGACCAATGCCGAAGCATGGTTCAATATAGCTTTACATCCACAGAAACCAGAAGGCTTGTTAGGACATACAGCCCAGGACGGCCACCTCAACTCTCACACAGCTCCTGAGCTATGCATTCTGCAGGTGAAACAACCTGCCATTGGTCAATCTTTTGATTCATGAGACAAAAAATGGTGGTGTATGATGCTGATGGCATGGATTTGATTTGGACTTGATTTGGGATTGATCTAGGTGACTTACTGGTCACTATCAACAGTTACCGGTTGTTTGATGTTTATCCTTTGTTATTAAAGTGTAATTAATCTAAGTAATCCCTTTAGTTGCTCATGTTTTGGTCAAATGCCAACTTGAACAGCCAGATCTAGATTCAATGACGGAGTCATTTCATGCTTCAGGAAATTTGCCTCTTGATTTTAATAGTAAAATCAATACATTGCAATTGTTTTAAAAATTCTTGGGTAGTTGTGTTTTTATTCTCCAACCATTTGGCTTTGTACATGTATTTTTAATTAATTGTTTTAAATGCATGCTGACAATTACAGGGGAAGCTACTCGGGAAGAAAGATTATCTGCTATTATTTCCACTTGTTCGTTTCTTCCACAAAACCAAATATTTTTTAAAGGGCCTGTAAAGGCAGTTTCGGGCCACAAAATCACTCCAAATCGTTTCAAAACAACATATAGGTCTGTACTAACATTCGAGAGAGAAACAGTCTGTTACTCACTTGTTTAAAAAAAAAATCAGGCCTCGACTAGGTTGTAATGCATTTATTTTGGCAAAAAGGTCGGAAAATATGGTCAACTGAACGTTTCAAAACCAGCGCCATTTTGAATGCAAGATTCCGCGAGAGCTATTTTAAGCTAAAGGTCAACGGTCAGGCAGTGATGTCACAAACAGACCAGCAACCAAACGTGGAAGTCAGGTCTGTGTGAGTGTCCACAGGGCAACCGACTTGGAAAAATGTCCAGTTCAAATAATATAAAGAGGATTTCAAAACAACATATAGGG
>JABMCL010001361.1:20000-27263 GCA_018857735.1 Alviniconcha marisindica | reverse complement strand
AATTTGTGCTTTCCTGTATTGGGCAATTTTGATGAAAGGCCGGTACCTGGGTCAGAGCGGAGTAGCCTAAGCACCAAAATCCACTGAAACGCTTTTCAAATCTCGCTGTCGCTACGGAGGAACGAAGGAACAAGGCGGCCATCCGACAGCGAAAGCGTGAGGCAGTGACGAATGTTGCTGCATCGTTTCAGTGGATGCACTGCTTACAAACATGAGTGACTCAGTGTCTCGCAGCTTACATACAGTACATTTTGTGCTTACCTTGATCCACACATCCAGTTTACTCGGTCGTCGGTACCAACAAGCCTGCTTCTGTTTTCAGTCGCGAATCTGTCGATACGAGTGAGCGCATGGGCATTCCGCCGTGATGTCATTTCGAAAAAGCAAAAAAAAAAAAAAAAAAATAAAAAAAAAAAATAAAACAAAAACAAACAAACAAAAAAGTTCGGGGAACAGGATTAATTATGCATTACACACTGGTGCTGCAGTATTTGTTTATTATTCTCTGTTGTGGGTTAATGCTTCGAAAATACTCCAAAACCGAACGCTGGCTAATAATAGTAACAATGATAACGACCATCTTTATAACGTACAGAAAGCAGCGATTGTCAGTTGTGAACTTTTCTTTCGACGGATTGTTCGACGTGTCAACTGAGGAGAATTTGCTCTGTTTCTACAGACTCTCTGATACACGATGGGTAGTTAGGGGCGGGGGTGGGGGTGGGATTGTCCTTTTTTTGCAGCTTTGCGCAATTTGGAGCGTTTTCGGGCGGAAAGGTAACGAAAGGGCAGAAGGAGAAGGGAGATAATCCACAATAGGCTCCGCACAGCTCATGTGCTGACGACAACTGGAATGGTTTGTAGGTAGCTGACGATCCAGCTGGTCATTTGTGTACGTCACGCTGCAGCTGTTCTGCTCTAACAGAGAGACAGAGAGAGACAGGGAGAGTGGCGGAGAAGAGAGAGAGAGAGAGAGAGAGAGAGAGAGAGAGAGAGAGAGAGAGAGAGAAGAGAGAGAGACAGAGACAGAGAGAGACAGACAGAGACAGACAGACAGACGGCCGCGCTCAGGCCGATTCTATTTGTGTTTGCATCAAATGAACCTTGCAAAACATGGATTATCTCCCTTCCATCGTGGAACCATCGGTCCAAACGTTGGCAGAGAGAGAGTTTTGGGATTTTAACATCCCTTAGAGAGAGAGAGAGACAGAGAGACAGACGAAGAGAGAGAGAGAGAATGGGGTGGAGGGTATTGTTTTCATACAAAAGATTCAATTCAGAATCCTCTATGCACTTGTTTCAAAACAACTCTTCCTACATGCCACTGCATCACGACCATGCCACAATCACTACTCCCTGCCTGCCATATATATATATCCCACCTAAGAGCAGGGATGTGGTGCTGGGCTCTCAAGAGAGTCCAGGAGAGATCAAGAGCAGGAAGGTGGAGCTGGACCCTCAAGAGAGGCCTGAAGAGCCCAGAGAGCCCAGGAGAGATCAAGAGCAGGGATGTGGTGCTGGGCTCTCAAGAGAGTCCAGGAGAGCCCAGAGAGCCCAGAGAGATCAGGAGAGATCAAGAACAGGGATGTGGTGTTGGGCTCTCAAGAGAGTCCAGGAGAGATCAAGAGCAGGAAGGTGGAGCTGGACCCTCAAGAGAGGCCTGAAGAGCCCAGAGAGCCCAGGAGAGATCAAGAGCAGGGATGTGGTGCTGGGCTTTCAAGAGAGTCCAGGAGAGCCCAGAGAGCCCAGAGAGATCAGGAGAGATCAAGAACAGGGATGTGTGCTGGGCTCTCAAGAGAGTCCAGGAGAGATCAAGAACAGGAAGGTGGAGCTGGACCCTCAAGAGAGGCCTGAAGAGCCCAGAGAGCCCATGAGAGATCAAGAGCAAGGATGTGGTGCTGGGCTTTCAAGAGAGTCCAGGAGAGCCCAGAGAGCCCAGAGAGATCAGGAGAGATCAAGAACAGGGATGCGGTGTTGGGCTCTCAAGAGAGTCCAGGAGAGATCAAGAGCAGGAAGGTGGAGCTGTCCCTCAAGAGAGCCCATGAGAGATCAAGAACAGGGATGTGGTGCTGGGCTCTCAAGAGATTCCAAGAGAGCCAAGAGAGCCCAGGTGAGACCAAGAACAGGGATGTTGTGCTGGGCTCTCAAGAGAGTCAAGGAGAGCCCAGAGAGCCCAGAGAGATCAAGAGCAGGGAGGTGGAGCTGGACTCTCAATAGAGCCCAGGAGAGATCAGGAGAGATCAAGAACAGGGATGTGGTGTTGGGCTCTCAAGAGAGCCCAGGAGAGATCAAGAGCAGGAAGGTGGAGCTGGATCCTCAAGAGAGCCCAGGAAAGATCAAGAGCAGGGATGCGGTGTTGGGCTCTCAAGAGATTCCAGGAGAGCCCAGGTGAGATCAAGAGCAGGGATGCGGTGTTGGGCTCTCAAGAGATTCCAGGAGAGCCCAGAGAGCCCAGGTGAGATCAAGAGCAGTGGGAGATCAGGAGAGATCAAGAACAGGGATGTGGTGCTGGGCTCTCAAGAGAGGTGGAGCTGGACTCTCCGCAGAGATCAAGAGCAGGGAGGTGGAGCTGGACTCTCAGGAGAGCCCAGGAGAGATCGAGAGCATGGAGGTGGAGCTGGACTCTCCGGAGAGCCCAGGAGAGATCGAGAGCATGGAGGTGGAGCTGAACTCTCAGGAGAGCCCAGGAGAGATCGAGAGCATGGAGGTGGAGCTAGACTCACAAGAGAGGTGGAGCTGGACTCTCCGGAGAGCCCAGGAGAGATCAAGAGCAGGGAGGTGGAGCTGGACTCTCAGGAGAAGTGGAGCTGGACTCACAAGAGAGGTGGAGCTGGACTCTCAGGAGAGGTGGAACTGGACTCACAAGAGAGGTGGAGCTGGACTCTCAGGAGAGGTGGAGCTGGACTCTCAGGAGAGGTGGAGCTGGACTCTCCGGAGAGCCCAGGAGAGATCAAGAGCAGGGAGATGGAGCTGGACTGTCGGGAGAAGTGGAGCTGGACTCTCAGGAGAGGTGGAGCTGGACTCTCCGGAGAGCCCAGGAGAGATCAAGAGCAGGGAGGTGGAGCTGGACTCTCAGGAGAAGTGGACCTAGACTCTCAGGAGAGGTGGAGCTGGACTCTCCGGAGAGCCCAGGAGAGATCAAGAGCAGGGAGGTGAGGGCTCGGAATGGACCTAGACTCTCAGGAGAGGTGGAGCTGGACTCTCAGGAGAGCCCAGGAGAGATCAAGAGCAGGGAGGTGGAGCTGGACGCTCAGGAGAAGTGGAGCTGGACTCTCAGGAGAGCCCAGGAGAGATCAAGAGCAGGGAGGTGGAGCTGGACCCTCATAACTGGAAGGATTCTTTTGCTGCAAAGTTGTTCCTCAACAGTTGCTTTTCGGACACTGTGACTTTGTTCCTTATAGTTGTACCCCCCCCCCCCCCCCCAGCGCCCCCCCCCCCCCCCCCACCGAAAAAAAAGAAGAAGAGAAGAAGTCCTGTTTCTAACATTTCCAAAAGGTTTTCAAGAAGTTCTGTTTCTAAAATTGATATCCATTATCAACTACCCAGATCAAAACAAAGTCTTGATCAAGTTTTAATTTTCAGTGTGCGTGTGTGTGTGTGTGTGTGTGTGTGAGCGCGCGAGAGAGAGAGAGAGAGAGAGAGAGAGAGAGAGAGAGAGAGAGAGAGAGAGAGAGAGAGAGAGAGAGAGAGAGAGAGAGAGAAGGACGAAGACGACAATGAATCAGCTTGATTAATTTTCCCAGCCCCTCTTCTTCTTTCTCTTCGTTTAGCCTGGTTTATGGTGTCGTTGACACATTTTATTGATTTCTTCTTCATCGCTGCGTGACCAACAGCCAGCTACTTTTAAGACCTGTAGCTACGTCAGCATGCTGCTGTCGCTTCTACATCGCAGCAGTTTCTCCATCGCCGCATTAGATATCAGCACGTGTCCACAGGTGCAAACTGCATAAAACCTTACCGATCCGTTTTCTCTGCCCCATCTTTACAGGTCTACGTGAAACTGTACTTCAGATCCGCTTTATCCTCTGATCCTCGTGCTGAGGGCAGATGCGCACGTGCAGCTAACGTGCGCAACAACAATAGATGCTGGAAAAGAGCATCTACAGCGAGAAAATAATAAAATGTAGAACGGCAGCAAAAAAAAAAAAAAAAAAAGAAGAAGAAGAAGAAGAAGTGATAACGTATTCATCTAATCTATTCATCTGTTCATCTAATAATGTCTAATGTATTCAGAGCCGTGGTTAGGGTAATTATCTGTGTGAAATCAAAACGTGTGAGTGGGTCAGGTCCCAAGCTTTCTGAAGTTAATGTGTTTGCTTCTGGTCCATCAAAATGTATTCTCCAACTTCTGTTGCAAACGCCCACCCATCGTCTTCTTCATCCATCTCCATTTTGTTTAGTTTTTTTGATAGCGTAAAAAGAGTGTGATAGAGATTGTTTGATTCTCTTTGCCTGTCTGTCTGTCTATCGCCCTGATTGCCTGAACACCGTCAAACTGTCTTGGTTGCCTGGGCGTAAAAACTAAGTTACTTACTGTCTGTCTGTCTGTCTCTGTCTCTGTTTCTGTCTCTCTATCTCTGTCTCTCTTTCTATCTCTGTCTTTCTATCTCTTTCTATCTGTCCGTCTCTCCCCCTCTGTCTCTCCCTCTAGCTCTCTCTTTCTAGCTCTGTTTGTCTGTCTCTCCCCCTCTGTCTCTCCATCTATCTCTCTCTTTCTATCTCCTGTCTGTCTCTCCCCCTCTGTCTCTCCTTCTATCTCTCTCTTTCTATCTCTATCTGTCTGTCTGCCTCCCCTCTCTGTCTCTCCCTCTATCTCTCTCTTTCTATCTCTGTCTATCTGTCTGTCTCACCCCCTCCCCCTCTGTTTCTCCCTCTATCTATCTCTTTCTATCTCTGTCTATCTGTCTGTCTCCCTCCCCTCTGTCTCTCCCTCTATCTCTCTCTTTCTGTCTCTGTCTATCTGTCTGTCTCTCCCCCTCTGTCTCTCCCTCTATCTCTCTTTCTATCTCTGTCTATCTGTCTGTCTCTCCCTCTATCTCTTTTTATCTCTGTCTGTCTGTCTCTCCCCTTCTGTCTCTCCCTCTATCTCTCTCTTTCTATCTCTGTCTATCTGTCTGTCTCTCCCTCTGTCTCTTTCTATCTCTATCTGTCTGTCTGTCCCCCTCTGTCTCTCTCTCTCTCTCTCTCTCTCTCTTTCTATCTTCTGTCTATCTGTCTGTCTGTCTCTCCCCCTCTGTCTCTCCTTCTATCTCTCTCTTTCTATCTCTGTCTATCTGTCTGCCTCCCCTCTCTGTCTCTCCCTCTATCTCTCTCTTTCTATCTCTGTCTATCTGCCTGTCTCCCCTCCCGTCTCTCCCTCTATCTCTCTTTCTATCTCTGTCTATCTGTCTCCCTCCCCTCTGTCTCTCCCTCTATCTCTCTCTTTCTATCTCTGTCTATCTGTCTGTATCCCCCCCCACCCCCGTCTCTCCTTCTATCTCTCTCTATCTCTTTCTATCTGCCTGTCTCTCCCCCTCTCTCTCCCCACTCTCTGCCCCCCTCTCTCCTCCCCCTCTCTGTCTGTGTGGTCGCAGGTGTTATTGTCGTCAACATTGTAAACGTCTTGAACATCGTCAAACTTTACTCGTCAACATCATCAGAACCACCAGAAATGACACTCATATTCCAACACTATAAAAATTATTTTAAACATTCTTTGAAATGCGCGCGCGCGCGTGTGCGTGCGCACGTGGTGCGTGCGTGCGTGCGTGCGTGCGTGCGTGCGTGCGTGCGTGTGTGTGCCTTTAAAATATATTTTTCTGGTATCGATAAATTAGACCAAACGGCCGACGATACCAGCATGCCCTAGCCTTATGTGTTCTTTTAACATGGGTAATACTGAAGGGACTAACTCTTAGAAAAGTTGTGTTTGACGTTTGTGTATGCATGTATTATTTTATGTACGTCTGCATGTACGTATGAAAGGGTGTGGACTGATGTATGGATGGCTGTATCTATATATCTGTCTACATCTGTGAGACTTCTTATAAATGAATGAATGTATGTATGCATAATATGCATATGCATATAATTATTATATGCATCTCTCTCTCTCTCTCTCCTTTAATTCGTTGATTGTTTCTCGTAATTTTATAACATTCTCTCAAAGCCTACGAAACCTATTTGCATTATTTAAACAGTTTTTTGTTTTGTTTTGTTTTTTTGTTTAACATCCAAGAAATCGAAAACGGAATACTGGTTGATGTTATAATAATTCCTAGTTTGCTAGTGCAGTCTGTGCCATAGCACTTCCTGTGTCTTTTTGAGTGGGTACTGAGTAAGTAAGTTGGTGTTTTACGTTGATGTTAACTGGTACGGTTATATCAGGGCGATTAGTGGGTACTGAACTTCCCGAAAAGGAATTTGATAGCAATAGCCACGGTACTTTCTATGTGTTTTTCAGTGGGTACTGAACTGCCTGAAAAGAAATTTGATAACAACAGTCTGCCACGTTATCTCTCATCCCTTGAATCATCAGGTTAAAACTGGACTGGAGAAATAAAATCACTTTTATTGTCTTGTTTTCCCCTCTGTTAGAGTACTTGCCATCCGTGACAGGGAACACTGATTGGTGACTGCCTAATGAAAAGTTACTTTTAGGTATCTCTACCCCTGCTGTTGGATTATTTGACATCCGTGTCAAAGGACATTGATTGGCGATTGTCTAATAATAAGTGACTTTTAGGTATCCACATAGGTATAAATATAACCTTTCTGCAACAGCTATTCAATTCCATCTTTGACTTGTGGTCAGAAAAGAACGAAAGCAACGTGAGTGAAAAACCTTTTTTTCCCCTGTCGTGTTTCTTTGTAACAGCTTTTAAATTCCATCCTTCAGTTTGCGGTCCGAAAAGAACGGGGAAAAAGTGAGTTAAAAAAATGTTTGTTCCCCTTGTGTTTCTCTGTAACAACTATTCAATTCCATGTTCAGTTTGCGGTCCAAAAAGAACAAAAGGACAGTGAGTGAGTTAAAAAAATGTTTGTTCCCCTTGTGTTTCTCTGTAACAACTATTCAATTCCATGTTCAGTTTGCGGTCCGAAAAGAACGAAAGGACAGCGAGTGAAAAACTGTTTGTTGCCCGTGTGTTTCTCTGTAACAGCTATTCAATTCCATGTTCAGTTTGCGGTCCGAAAAGAACGAAAGGACAGTGAGTGAAAAACTGTTTTTTTCCCATGCGTTTCTCTGTAACAGCCATTATCCTCGGCAGACGTCCTGACTGAACT